>JAAAKG020145248.1:0-10932 GCA_010014905.2 Druon quercuslanigerum | reverse complement strand
AGCGGAGAAGGTAGAGCATGGAGGGGGAAGGCACCACCCGCTGTGATTTCTGACCTTTCCGCAACTCGACATCAGCCGTTCGCAGTTAGCCGGTTCACCCTGGTCAAACTTCAGTCGACACTCTCCCCGCAGGGAAATGCATTATCCGACACGATGAGCACGGGCATTGTTATGAGATTCCGGCCAGCTAAAAAAACTGACATTGTGAAATTATTGATTAATTCAATGTCAAAAATTCTACCCACTTCGCGGGCACATTCTCATAGCGCAGATGTTGGTTCTCGCGCTTCTCGCTCGATAGTCTATTTATCTTGCGCTTCGCGCCTGATAATGTATTTACCTCGCGCTGCGCGCTCGGTCTTTGTATATTCCCCACACTTGTGCACAGACTTTTTAAAACTAAAGGTCAAAGCATCGACAGCAGTAATTTGGTGATGGTAAATTCGCCTTTTGTTAAAGCTCCTTCGACTTTAACGAACACATTCTCATCACGTATCTCGTGCTTCGCACTCGAATCTGTCACTCAAATTGTATGTCATTTCCATAAATGTATATTATTACAATGCATAACATGAATTGGTATTAAAATAGACGTAGTTTAATTGTCTCATTTAAAGCAACGAACATTCTTTAAAAAAAAACTTTTGTTATCGAAAAGATAACTCAAAAAACTCAACAAGTTCTTATTATAATCTTGTAGGGCATTTAAAAATCAACGTTTTTATTCTCATGCCTTTTTCATATCATGCGTTATTTGGCTTAAAATGTTCATTTTCGTGTGTTTTTTTGGAATTTTGTAAATGTTATATCTCTGGTAATTTTTGGTTTCATGAAAAAAGTAATCAGGATAAATTGTTCAACTTTTTGAATACTATGAATATCCGTACAGAGAATTTTTGAATTTTGTAAAACTTCTTGAACTCGACCTTTCTTTTCATATCCTTATAGAGAGTGCGAAAGGACAATTCAGTCGAATAATTCCTTCAAATGTTACCGTGTTTACAGACTACAACGACAATGACAACGACGACAGACAGACAGACACCAACGACAGACAGACAGACACTGACGACAGACAGACAGACAGACACCGACGTAAAAACTATTTGTTCTGACTCAGGGGGTCTAAAAACGTCGACATTTGATGGAATCCGCGAGAGTCATTTTTCACATCAAACTAATACCTTCTCATTATAAGAAATTGATAAAAATATTGCTGAGAATCGGTTAATATTTATACCGATAATGTGAATCTTTACATTCTGTGCATTGAAACCGAAGTTTTCTAAGAAATTCATGTTAAAGGCGGAATTTTTTCCACATACATTATCTTTAATCCATAAGTAGAGTATTTCCAAGTATTTGGTACATAGGCCTGACTTTTATTATAAATTTATAGTTTATTATTATAAATCAAGTTATTTTCTGCAGAAGATTTAGTACTTTGTAAAAAAAAAAAACTTAATTTGGACAAAAAATTTTTCCTGTGAATCGTAAAAAAATAATATTTTCTGCATTTGGTGACACAAACAATGAATGGTGAAAGTGCTTTTTTTGTTTAATATATTTAGCAATTAGGTATACGTTTCTGAATTTTTAGGCCGCACGGTTGAATATTTTGGTCTAATTTCTTGCATATGTCATCTGCACTCATATTTTGAAGCATACCGAGCCGGTTTTTCAATAATATTATACAAAATATTAATATATGATTAAAAGTAATGAGAGAAAGAGAGAATTCATGGAAATGCTTTATATTAAAAAACAAAGAAAGTTATCTATGAATTTAAAAAGCAATTTCGATAAATTAAACAAAAGTTATGCTAATATGAATAATTACATTTAACGGTGAGGTTCCATGAATCTCGTTTTTCTTTTATTTTCTCTATTTCGAATTTATTTATGACAGATATTTCTGGTGTGTTTACAACATATTGACCTACCTTCCTCCCCTCATTAGATTTTCAGGTATCACAGGGAAAAAATCGGTTCTTTGGTGCTATTGTTTATATTTTTTTGCCTTGAAAAGGGTACTGCATGAGTACCGAAACGTTGATAAAATGGTTTTCTTTTTTATTTTCAATGTTCTTTTTTTAAGATTTGACAATAATAAAATTAAAAAAGACGAAAAGAGGAAAAAGAAAAGGAAAATGATGTGGTTGGTTGACTTACCATTTTTCTTTCCTCTTTTTTATTTTTGTGTGAAATTTTTGTTTCAAACAAAATTTTTTTAGAATTACAATTGGAGCATTTTTTGTGTGTTCTTTGTGAAACAAATTTGGTCGTTGGGTTCGTGGGTTCGTGGGTTCGTGGGGGCAACTGAACTGGGCTCTCCGCTTTCAATTTAAAAAAGTGTCGTCTAATTTTTGACAGAAATTCATTTTTTTGTAAGTCTGCACTCATTAATTCTAATTAATTAATTTTAAGTGTCACTAATTAATTTGTAGTGTCACTAAAATATTCAGTCTTTGGACTTAAAAATTTTAACCGTTTAAGGGAGAGGGCTAACCAACAGGGCTAAATGCGGGAGTCCCTATGGATTATCCATATTTTCAGAGTTTGAATTTCAAAAAAAAAGCATCGAATTTTTAACAGAACTTCATTTTTTGTAAATCTGAACTCAAGAAACCTTAATATTCTTAGTTATAAAAAAATATTCACCCTTTGGAATACAAAATTTTAGCCGTTGATCTTTGAGCGCAACCGAGCTGGGCCCTTCGCGGGGGCCTTAGTAGATTTTCCCTACGTGGAGCACCAATGTGGGCCCCTGCCGGGGGCCATCATTCTCCAGAGGGTTAAACGGGGCTTTTCCCACACGGGTTCTAATCATATTTTTAGTTTGTGCAAAAACTAATATTTGAAATGGGTTTTTCACTGAAAGACTCGCTGCTTCTAATGATTGTCGTTTTCCCCCCAAAAAATCATTGGCATTAAATGATTTATTTATCAATAATTCATATTTTTATATTAATTAATTTTTTAATACTGTTGTTCCATTTATTTTCAGATTTTGAATATGTATGCGAATGTTTAACAAAATTATTAAATTAATAACATTCATAGAAAATACATTTGTTTGCGAAACAAGTTCGAAAAAGCAATTGTTTTGAATTAAAAAATAACATTTACAATTAAATGCTTATTGTAATATAATTGAGTACAAGTTTATAAGAGAATTGAATATAATAAATATTACGATAACTAAAAATTCAAATATTGGTGCCTAGATATTTCCAGATTTTACTTTAGTCATGATCTTTATTTACAAAAATTATGAATCCACACGGAAAACACTACTGGGCACTACCCTGTAAGATATATATTTTCGTGAATAATACTTGTAGATTATATATGAGTAGTAAAGCTATGTTTAAAAATATGTATTTATGTTTTTTTAAACCTAATGAGTGAGAAATGGTCATATAATTAACTGTCCTATCCGGAACATGTACCGAAATGCAAATTCGCAAACTAAAATTAATCTAAACAATTCCCTCGATTAAAACTACCATCTGAATCAAAAATATGCACTTTATAGAGATGGAAATGGATAACTTTCATTAAAATAATTTTTCAATGCGAGCAGCAATCTTGAAGTTAATCAAGAGAAGCATGTTTCGAGGTGTTCCATGAACACATTTTACACAGCTCCTTTTTAGTTAAGTAGGTGAAGATTAGGATCACCGGGTCTTTTATTTTCTCAAATTCGTAATTCGCGTTACGTCCTACAGCTGATATAACCCCGCTTGCGTCATTATGTAAAACTCACTTTTAAAATGATTAAATGGGGTGATTTTTCACGAAAATGGGGTTCTTTTAAATGGAATTAATATAAATACCATATTGCATGGATTATGAAACACTTTAAATTCCTAAGATTTCAAGTCGAAATATATATTCATTATTTTGTTTATACTCTCCCTTTTTCGGTTCGAGAGTCTTTACATAACCATTCAGTGTATTCTTACAAACTCCTACTTCCTACTTCGTAACTCTCCTTCTTTCTGACTCATTTTTTGGCTTTTTTCCTACTCTGTGCAACCAGCTCACTCTCACACCTTCCACCTTCTGCATCCATTTCTCCTCCTGACCATTTTCACTCAGAATCTATTAAATTCTCTCTTCTGTACTCTCCCTGCTTATATCTATATACTCTACACACATTATCTTCTTCATTCATCCAATACCTACGTGTTCTTACACCCTCTCCCTGTCTGAATCTCACTACACTATTCCATTTGATTTCACTTTTAATCTTTATCAGGTAGTCTGGTTCCCCCTGCCTCTTAAACATTCTATACCAGTTACTCTATCTTGAATCTACGATTTTTCCCCATCTTTCCTCGCCTTGCCTTCATCTCTTCCTCTATGCCCTCCTACTTGCTACTCCTCAACTTGCATACCACATTCACTCCTCTTCTTAGTTTCTCTTCGAAGTTTTAGGCTCTTTTGACTTGCCTGGCCATAATTTTTCTCCTCCTATATCTTCCCTCAGCATATAACGTGGAGAGCTCCAACTCAATCACATAACCTATCTCAAAAATCCCTCACGCAAACTTTCAACTCTCTTATGTTCTTTCCATTCCTGAATTTTCACTCCATACCTTAACACTGACTATACTAACACCATAACCTATACTTGTCTTATTACTTTACTCACGCATTCTAATCTTTTTCTCACCTGCAGCTCGCTTCCTCCTCTCGTTTCAAATCAACATCCTCAACTGCAAAACTCATCCACCAGCTCCACCACCACACTGCTTATGTTTCATTCGTACTGTAATCTACCCCTCTTATTTCTGAAATACATCATCTTGGTCTTGTCCACATTCACTGTTAAACCTTTGTCAATCACATACTCTTCGAACACTCTCGTCCACCCTTTTTCCTTTTTCTGCAACTTTTCGTCTAAATCTATCAGGAGAGTACTAAGTAGAAGTGGGTTGAACGGACACCCTTGCCTGAGCCCCATTCAGTTTCAAAATTCCTCACCTTTCTTGTCTGTCTTATCTTCACCCTTATCTTAGCATCCACAAATGGTTCTTTTTTCATTTGTATTAAACCTTCGTCCACTCTTCTCTCTTTCGTGATTGCTCAGAACACCCTCTTGTTAACTGAGTCAAATGCTGCCTTAAAGTCTACAAACATCGCGACTAGCTTTTCTTTCTTCCGTCGCGCTTCCTGTTAAGTAGATAGTTGAGCACGTCGACGTTATCTGTGGTTCCCATCCCTTTTCCACAACCCTTTTGGTTCTGTGGTATACTTCCCTTTTCTTCCAACTGCTTTTCAGCCTCTATCTAAAAAAACTACGCAGAAGTACTTCTACTTCTGCGTAAATTTGGTATCTCACCGACATGAGTGTGATACCTCTATATTCTTTCATCCTTCTGCCCTCTCCTTTTTTAATCAACGGTACTACCATCCCTGTCTTCTATATCCCCGGCCACCCTTCTTTTCTCCAAAACTTGCTGCAAATCCTTGACATCTCTTCTTTTACCCCTAATCCTCTATATTTTTGTACTTCATTCTCCAAGCCATCCTCCTATGTGGCCTTGTTTCTTTCTTCTCCCTTTACTCTATTTTCTACACTCCCTAACAGATTCTTGAAATACGTCGTCACTATTTCATATCGTTTTTTTTTAAATATGCCCTTCCTTCCCCCATGTCCTGCCATGTGCCTTTCTTTCTTCTTCTGTCTTTTTCCCTGATCATTCTTTCATGCTTTCTCTTTCTTATTTTGAGTTGCTCTTTTCTTTTCCCTCTTACATTACCTTATCAACAAATCCTTTTAGTTTTTCTGACAGGGTGTCGAACAATCTACTTTTTCTATCTTATCTTCTTCTCATTCTATTTCTACTTTATCTACAGTCACAAGGTTCCTTCTTATGCTTATCCTACCGATTTTCGCCACCAGTTGTAAACGTCGCATTGTCGATGTTCGGCTGTTTTCAAAACAAGATTATACCGGCATCTGGCCTTGAGGCTGAGTTTAATGGTTTACGATTGTTACAAAATAGATTATTCTTATTTTATAGTGCAAGTTCTAATGATTAGATCATTAATTAATAAAGTACAGTGAATTCTGCAAAGGCTACCCCCTAAATGTCTTCCTTTTGGTGAAAAATACTGCCTTCATTCTATTTATTTTCTTAAGCAATTTTTTAGATGTTCCGCTGGCCGCTTTAGGTTTCAAATTTCTTTTCTTAGATTTCGATTTTTTAGATTCCAAGTAAAGGATAAAGAATTTTTTCCCTAGAATGCATTTATTATTGATTGAGGAATAATAATAATCATAATAATAAAAATAATAAGGAAAAATTTGAATAATTTCTAAAAAAAGAAGAAAATTAATTGCAGTATTTTTTCACTAACGGAAGAAATTTTGAGAGTAACGTTTGCAAAATTCAAAAGTTGAAAATTTATTGGACACCCTAACCCAGATTTACTAAGATTTTTTTAGTTAATTTTGAATACTTATTCTAATTTGTATGACATGTTGTAAGGATTTATTTTCCAAGTTTATGTACAACTGCGAGGAAAAAATGTTAATACTTTTTTTTAATGGTTTAGTAGTTTTAATTGAGTTCAAATGGACAATTTTTTACGATTTTTCATTTAAATGTTTGTCATGAGTCGGAACAAAGTGAGTGTAACCCGTTACTGTCCAAACTATAAGGGGAATTCCACAATAATGGAACGTTTCGTTAAACCAAAAGTCTTAGAAGAGGCTGTGACAGTTGTACAAGTGGACCTATCGAATCCAATGATACTGCTGCCAGTTGCTCATGTAGACGTGGGATTTGAAACTAAAGGCGATTTCTTAGCATCTAAAGCTCCAGCAGAACAAATAGCAAAATTTAAAACTTATGCTCGTGAATGCTATCACGCGATGACGAAAAAACTGATGGACAGAAGCCCTTTAAAGTATACATTGAATAAGACTATTTCTTACCTCGACCCTTGTGTGATTTTAGAGAGCCCATCAGTTTCTAAGAAACGTCTCTTGAAATGTCTAGATATCTTATGTATTAGCAACAAATGGATTTCTGGAACAAAGGCGGATAAAATAAAGTTAGAGTACAAATAGCTGTGTAACTTATCTCAAACGATGGATGCTCTAAAAAATTATGACCTTAAAAACTCTCGATTAGATCACTTTTGGACAGAAGCTATTTCTGCTTCGGGGGAAAAATATGATAACTTAACAGAATTTGTAAGAATGATACTCATTCTATCCCATGGAAATGCAGCACTCGACCGAGTATTATCAATTAATGAAGATGGACAAAGAGCTTGAAAATCAAAAAATCAAAATTCTGAAAGTAGATGCAGAGAAGGCAGAAGTTTTATAAGACAAAATCAATGCTCTAAAAGGGCGCCGTCGTGCGGCATAATGCTCAATTGCTTTTAGATTACATAATTACTATTTATAGTTCGCGCAATAAAAACTCTTGTTTTTAAATATACACTTACATTTCATTCCTATAAAATAGATTATATTTCGAAGGCTAAAAAATTATTACTTCAATAGACAGCAGTTATTTTGTTTTGTATTTACTGTTTGCTCATAAAAATGCCATAACTACCAAATTAGACACGAGGTTGATAAACACTTAAATTTTCCTTAGTTACGTTGGTAATTCGTTTTCTGTTGCCTTCAACTTTTTAAATTTTATTTTGTTTTTCTGCTCCAACCTTCTTACTAGTCTCATTTACATCACGCCTTAAAAGGTTGAACCATCCTAATATATATGCGCATATAAGTATATTGTACTTATATTTTATTCTTCAGATTTTAATAGCATTTAAGCAACTACTTTTGATCCGGGATGAGTAAATTAAGAAATATTTATTTTACGTGTTATGAAGGTTTTAGAATATGTGCTTCACATTAATATTCACCACTTCAGTCTGTGAACTAAAAAAAGTTTAGTACGTGGAAATAAATAATTATTTACTTTAAACCATGCATTCTTCCTATGTATATTATGTTAAAATTCCTATTTCTATGTATACGTTGACTTTTAAAAATTACAAAAAGACATCTATAAGTTAGTTGGGAGAAAAAAATATGACCGGAAAAAAATCGGGAAAAACCCGGGAATTTCGAATTGATTGATCACTAGACATCCTGTCTTCCAAACCCCCTATCTCCTCGTTTCGTTCATTTTCAATTTCTTTAGCCTCTTTCTGTCCCTCTTCCGCCTACCGCGCTCTGGGCCACCACATCTCATTTTCGCGTACACCGGAAAGTGTTCTGAGTTTTTCGCGCTGCCCACTTGCATTCTAACCATCAACCTCCTTATTCCTTCTTCTGACAGAATGTAATCTTTTACGGTGTCCCCTATACCCGCGTACGTACATTCTCCTTCTTCATCCCCTCTTGTATTTTGCGTTTCAAAATGAACCATCCCGCACTTCCAGCAAGTCCAGTAGCCTGCAAAGCATTCAAAGCGCCTTCTATTAAAACCATCGTCTTATCTTTTTCCTCTGCCCATTTCCTTATTGTTCTTCATCTTCTCTCTTCTCTTATTCTGTACAGTCATACTATGTCCAAAATAACTTTTCCTAATTTTATTCTTATCACCATTGCTCCATTCTTTTCTTCCACATAGTCTTGCTTTTCATGAAATTTTTACCAAATTGTTGGCTTTTAAATTTATAAAGGATACATTTTTAACCAAAAATGAATGAGTGCCACTTTCATAAAAACAATTTGTTTCTACAAAAAAAGACAAGAGTTCAACAAAATATATTAATTTTCAACAAAATGGTTGAATTTTAAAGCCAAAAGAATGAATTAGCTATAAAACGATCCAAATTCCAACCCAAACATAAAATTTTTTTACAAAAAGTTCATTTACTTCCAAAAAGTTAAACTTTCATAAAAATAGCTTAATTTTAATACAAATTTTTAAACTTTTGATAAAAAGTTTTATCTTCAACACAATAGGTTATATGTGTACCACATTGTTGAATCCTTATCCAAATCAGAATAATTTAGACCCCAGTGTTCGCATTTTTAATCAAAATGAATGAATTTTTAACGAAAAAAGAATTAATTTTCGATCGAGAAAGACGAATTTTTAATATAACACATAGTTCAAACCAAAAATGATTTTTAACCCAGATGATTAATTTTATAAAAATAGAATAGTTAAATTTTCCATCAAGGAGATAATCTACAATCAAAAAAATTAATTTTTTTCAAAGTAGTTCAACTGTCAAACAAGCAGTTGAATTTCTGATGAAAAAGATATCTTTTTAACAAAATAGTCGCATTTATAACAAGATAATAACATTTTAAACCAAATTATAGAATTTTTTTTCGAACGAGATGAAATCAGGACCAAAAATATAATAGTAGACGTTTCAAACAAAATTATGTGATTTTTCTTGTAGGGTTCTATTCGCACTTGTTGGATCTCGCGGTTCTGACTCGATAATGTACTTACCTCGCTCTTTGTCATTATACATCCCCCACATTTTTGCATAGGACTTTTTAAATTAAAGGTCAAACCATCGAAAACAGAAATTTGAAGATTGTGAATTCTCTTTTGTTAAAGCAACACCGGCTTCAACGCACACATTCTCATCACGTGTCTCGTGAGAAAAAAGGTTAAAAGCAAATTTTTAGATCTAATTTAAAAACCATTTTTTTGTTTAACATTTTATTGTACTTTGAGTCTTTTTGTCCAAAAATTGAATTGGTTTATTTGTAATGTATTTTTTCGCGATTAAAAGAAACACGCGCCTCATCAAAAAATAATCAATAACCAATTTGTACCTTTTTTTTTATGAACAATTTTTGTCTGTTTATTTTTTTCGTAGCTTGTGTCGTTTGAACAAAAAAATTTATTTTTTATTTTTAAAGTTTGTTTTTACTATTAAAACAAAAATTGAGCATTCTATACAAAAAATAAATAATTAACCTCAAATTTGTAGATCTTACTTAGATGGATTTTTTTTAATTATCTTTTTTCATACCTTGCATAGTTTGACCGCAAAATGGAATTTTTGATTCTTGATTATGTTTTGCGGGATTAAAATTTGAATTTTCGATTTTTACACAAAATTCAAAAAGTTGTTAGGATAATGTTGTAGGGCATTCCAAAGCAACATTTTTCTTCTCTTGACTTTTTTGATATATTGTGTTCATAAAGTGGTCTCAAATATTTTCAAAATAGTCTAACTTTTTACATTTTTATCTACAATAGATGGCTAAATAACTCGCCTTTTCTTTTTATGCCTTTAAAAAGTGTGCTAAATCACAATCCAATCTCAGTAGTCTTTCAAAAGTTATCCGGTATACCGAAGACAATGACAACGACGACAACGGACACTGACGTAAAAACTATTTTTTCTGACAAAGGGTGAATAAAAACTTCGACATTTGATGAAAGCCGCGCAACTCATTTTTCACATAAAACTTAATAAATGGTATCTAAGTTCGTAACGTTATTTCTATTGACCCCTTCGCCACCATATGTTCCAGCCTTAGTTTTTGGTGTGACCCCCGCCCCCCTGACATTGATAATGCAATTTGTGGAGGGTTTCTTTCAAGTTTCGATTTTGATATATAATGAAATTATCTTGGTAATTCATGCTTTAAAATTTTTTTGAGCATGAGTAGACAATTTTATGCATACAAATATAGACAAAAAATCTACAAGACCCACTATTGTCACTGCATTTGGAAGAACTATATTTTCATGTCCATTATTTCCATTTTTGGTTTTTTCATTAATTTAAAATTTTTAATAATTTGAATTCTTCTAAGTGAAACGCTGTTGCTTTTATCTGTAATAGTTTGATTTTATTTATTATAAATAAATTTTTAAAATTTTGTAGAAAATGTTGATGTAAGTTGTTGGCTTTATGGTCAGGAGAATTGAAACTAATTAAGTTGTTTCAAACGTTTCGGCACACAAT
>JAAAKG020145247.1:0-10933 GCA_010014905.2 Druon quercuslanigerum | reverse complement strand
AACAATTAAAATATGAATTCATGTTTAGAAAAAGAAAAATCTTACAAGTATAAAGGATGCCATCGTCATCCAGCTTGCAAGGAGGTTGTAAAGAAAATTTTCTCGTCTCTCCGTAGCTCAGTTGGTAAGAGCATCAGACCAGAAATCTGAACGTCCTGGGTTCAGATCCCAGAGGAGATATAGACATTTTTTTCACAATCTTAAGATTTATCAATATTTTAATAATATTAATATAGACCAATAGGCAAACAAAATTAACATCTAAAATTAATAATTAAATATTTCCTGGTTAATAAACCTAGGATCAACAATTAAAATATGAATTAACTAAAATCTTTTATAAATAAAAGTTAAAAAAAAATCGTTTGTCATTTTAATAAAAAATTGATCTGTTTTAGTACAAATATCCTATTTCTTGGGTAAAAATGCAACTATTCCGCAAAGAATTTAACTATTTTGTTAAAAAATTCGTAGTTTTTAATTCAAAATCCAATGTTGTCGTAGATATTTATTTTTGCTGAAAAATTCATCTATTGATCTCAAAAAGTCAAGTGGAACCTTATTTTGTATGAAAATTCAACTTTTTAAAAAAAATTTCCTTAAAAATTCAGGTATTTTAGGAGAAATTTAATATTTTTTGGATAAAAATGCAACTATTAATTTGACAGTTCAAAAATTTTTAATAAAAAGTTATCCTTTTTATCTATCTATCTATCTTTTTATCTTATCGTCTTTTCGGGTTAAAATTTCTATTTTTGCGTAGAAACTTATTTCTTCTTTAAAATTTCATATTTTGATAGTGAAAAGTTAACTGATATCTTTTTTTAATGGAGAATGCAACTATTTTTTTGAAAATTTATCTTTTTAATTTAAAAATTCATCTCTTTTGATAGAAATTGCATTTTTTTATGAAAGTGCAACTTTTTGGTTAAAAATTATTCGCCCTAGCTTGAGCATTAAACTTGATTGAATCAATTTGTTATGAAATCATTTTTGTTAAAAAAAATTATTACTTAGCAAAGTCAATTTTGTTACAGATTTATATTTTTATTTTTAAAATCTCTTTGTTTAGAAGTTAAAATATTTTATTAAAAATTAATCTTTTTAATAGAGAATTTAACAACTTTAGTAAAAATTAAACTGCATTGTTAAAATTAATTTTTAAATTCAGGGCTTATGCCTTGGATTGAAAATTTAACTCTTTAATTGAAAAGCCTTTTGTTATTTAAAATTAAATTTTTAACTGAAAATGTAACTTTTCAGTTTTTTAAGGTTAATCTTTTTTATTTGAAAATTCTCCTTTCTTAGTTGAAAAATAATTTTCTTGGTTTGAAGTTGCATTTTTGTATGGTAAAAATGCACCAACTTCGTGGAAAATTAATGTTTTTCTGAAAAGCCATATTTTTTCTTTAAAAACCCTATTTCTTTTAGTATATTTATCATTTGGCTTGAACGTTCAACAATTTAGAATTTTTAAAAATAATGTGATGGGCCAAAAATCTATATATGTTTAAAATTCGTCTTTTTTTTTAAAAAAACTCTTTCTTGTTCACATACATTTCATCTTTTTTTTTTAATGAAATATAAGCTATGAAACTTTTTGTTTGAAATTTATTTGTATAATAACACAGTCATACAAAAAAATTTTTTTCCTGACCTGGAGGTCAGACCATGTTTGCTGTATGTTTTTGAGGTCGCTGAATCAGAATCCGAGGTCTAAAAACCGCCAATACGTCAGGGTTCTAAAAAAACCATAAACCTTTTTTTTGTATTTTTTCAGGTCCGGGAGTCAGACCATATTCATTAAATGTTTCTTGAGTCGCTGAATCGGAATATAAGATCAAAAACGTCCCAGAATGTCACAATATCTCGGCTTCAGATTCAGCGACCCCAAAAACATATAATAAACGCGATTTGACCTCCAGACCCTAAAAAGATACTTGAGAAAAATAATTGTGAGATTTTTGAGGTTATTTCAGTATCCGGACGTGCTGGCGTTTTTTTGGAACTCGGATTTGGATTCAGCGACCACCAAAAAATATAATATATAAAACCATAAACCTTTTCTTTGTATTTTTTTTAGGTCTGGGAGTCAGACCATATTCATTAAAAGTTTCTACAGTACGTCAGGGTTCTAAAAAAACCTAAAAAATACCATAAACCTTTTTTTTTGTTTTTTTAGGTCCGGGAGTCAGACCATATTC
Source organism: Druon quercuslanigerum (assembly GCA_010014905.2). NCBI lineage: Eukaryota > Metazoa > Arthropoda > Insecta > Hymenoptera > Cynipidae > Druon > Druon quercuslanigerum. The sequence goes on along the minus strand of JAAAKG020145247.1, from coordinate 8,729 downwards.
ATTAAATTTTTCTTGAGTCGCTGAATCGGAAAATAAGATCAAAAATGTCCCAGAATGTCACGAATGTCACAATATCTCGGATTCGGATTAAACGAACCCAAAAACATATAATAAACGCGATTTGACCTCCAGACCCGGAAAAAGATACTTGAGAAAAATAGTTATGAGATTTTTTAGAGGTTATCCCAGAACCATGACGTGCTGGTTTTTTGTCTCGGGTTCGGATTCAGCGACCCAAAAAACATAATAAACGCGATTTGACCTCCAGAACCGGAAAAAGATACTCGAAAAAAATAGTTATGAGATTTTTTAGGGTGTTTCAGAATCCTGACTTACTGGAATTTGTTGGGAACTTGGATTCGGATTCAGCGACCCCAAAAACATGTAATAAACCTGAACTGATCCCCAGACTCGGAAATAAAAATTGTCAGGTTTTTTTGGTTATGTCAGATCCCGGTCGTGGTGGGGGTTTTTGGAACTGATTCCGATCCAGCGTCCCCAAAGACACATAATAAACATGGTCTCACCTCCAGATCAGGAAAAAGATTTTGTTTGTGCTTAACAAAAAATATAACTTTTTATTGTAAGTTGTATAAACCATAGGATTTTTTGACGAATGAAGGAACCAAAAGTTTATTGTATCTTCACTCATTCAATAAATGACACTAATTTTTGTCAATGATTGATAAAAAATTGCTGTTAAATGATTATGCAAAATAACTTGAAACATTACGCAAATGTCACGATGTCTTAGTCTTGCTTTACTTTTGTCAATTTTTCGTCAAATAATTTTTAAAAAAATTTTAAACTAAGCCCATATTTTGATCCCCTGAAGGGAAGATTTGGAATTTGAGCCCATAACAGCGCTAATTTATGGGCTATAAAAATTATGCAAGAAAAATTAAATTTTAGATTTTTAATCTACTGGGAAAAGAAAGGAACTGGGACACCCTCGAGACAAAAATCCATTTTCATTAGTTAAAATCGTTTCCCTTTAACTTTCTAAAAAAATTCCTAGGACGCAATTATTCATCTTTCCCTTATTTTGTACTAATGGCTTCTCACTACCGAAGAGTAGAATGGGGTGGTCAAGCCATTAGCTAATGCGAGTAAAAATTCGAGTTCGAAAAATATTATTTATCCAGACAAATAATTAAATTCCATTCAACTGAATTAAAATTCGTAATTAAATCATCTGGTCGAAATAGTAAGAAGAATGTGATTATAAAATACGACCTCGTTTCGTTCAATATTGAACAGCAGCAGTGATAAAAGTTTGCCAATTTCAAAATGTCAGCATGAATTATTTATACGGTGAATTATCGTTAATTGATTAATAATTGGTTATTAATTGATAATTAATTGATTATTGAAAATTCGTTTTGTTAAGTTAAGAATTCATATTTTGGTGTTAATTAATAATACTATATTTTGGTCTTTGGTTTTGTGATGATAAATTATTTTTTGTTAAACCTTCATTATTTTATTTGAATATTATTATTAAAAATTCGTTTTTTTAAATTGATTAGAATAACTTAAGATTTAAATATTTTAGTTGAAAATTAATCTGTTGGTAGAATAAATATTTTGTAGAAAATTGATATTTTTAAAAGAAAATTCAACAATCGGGATAAAAAGTGAACTATTTTGTTAAAAATTCGTCTTTTTCACAATGAGATTAATTTTTTTAAATAAAAATTTAGTTTCGTCATTTTTCGTTTGAAATTAATTTTTGCAGTTGGAAATTGGTCTTTTAAGTTTAAAATTCAACTGATTAACAAAAAAATCGCAGTTTGGATTTGACTAGGGGGCCTCCGCAGTGCCAGATATTAATCGAAAAATAGTTTTTTTTTAACCAATGAGATTAAAAATCGTTCCTCTTTAAAAATTAATTTCTTTAAATAAAAATGAAAAGTTAAATATTTGGTTAGAAAAACATATTTTTTAGTTTAGAATTCCACTGATTGTTGGAAAATTTAGGTCATTTTTTTAAAGTTCGCCTATTTGGTAGGAAATTAATGTTCTTAATTTAAAATTCGACCTTATGGTTTTTATTCTGAAAATTGAATTATTTAGTTTAAATATCCATTATTTTGTTGAAAACTTAACACTCTGTTTGAAAACTCCTTTCTTATGAAAATTATTTTTATTTAAAAAAAAAAATAAAAATTTTGCATTCTTGATTGAAAATTTAGCCTCTTTAGTGAAAAATTTAAATACTTGGTTGTAGATTAAATCGCTTAGATAAAAAATCACTTTTTTCTTCAAGCTTGATCATCTTATTGAGAATTAATATATTTGGTTACATTTTTGTTTTTTAATTATTTAAATTGAGTTAAAAATGCAGCTACTTAGTTGAAATTAAAACAATTTTTTAAAAATTGAGGCTTTTCATAGAAAATTCAACTGTTTAGGTAAAAGATGTACACTTTTTCTAAAAGTTAACGTTTGTTTTTAACGTTTAATCTTTTTTTTATAATTAAAAATTTTTTTCTCATACTTTAAATTTTTATTTAATATAATTTTATATTTTTAGTTAAAAATGATCTTTTTTAGTTGAAAATTCAACTTTCGGCTTGTAAATTCAATTGTTTTACGAAAAAGGCATATTTTTTAACGTTTTACATTTGGATGAACTTTTTTATTTTCTTAACTGAAAAATCGTTACCTGTTTAAAATTTGTCTTTTTGGTTGACAAAATTCATAATTTTAGGTGAAAGTTTATTTTTTGGTTCGAAAATTTTACTATTTTGATTAAAATTTGTCATTTTTCGTTTACGATGACCTTTCTCAGATAAAAAATTTTTCTATTTGTATAAAAATTCAAGCATTTTGTGGAAAATTCGTTATTTTGCTTAAAAATAAGTCTTATTTGCTGAAAATTCATCTAAATGGTTTTAAAAGTTTGCTCGTTTGTTAGAAATTTTATCTTTTTTGTTTGAAAAAGCAACTATTACATTTCTTTTTGAAAATTCATCTTTTTTAGGTTTAAAATTCAACCTATTTGTTTAAAAATTCAATTATTGTGTTAAAATGTTGTATTAGTTTCTTCAAAATTCAAGACTCTGCCAATGTCACTTTTTAGTTGAATATTTCTTATTTTTTTGTTAAAAATAAATTTTATTAAATGAAAATTTAACTTTTCCAATTATAGGTTACAAATATATGCCTTTTAGTTGACGATTCAACACTTTATAAAAATGCATGAAATTTTTAAAAACATGAATTTTTCTAATTGAACATTAATATTCTTGGTTCAAAATTTGTCTTTTTGGTTCTAAAATTTTTCCTCGCAATATATCTTTTATGACTTAAATATCAGCAATTACATTATTTGTTCAGACTTATTATGTTCGGATAGAAATTTAGCTTTTTAGTTAAAATCCAAATTTTTTGTTACAAATTCAATTTTTCTGTTAAAAAGGTAACTATTTGTTTGCTTTAACTTTATTATTCTTTTTCTTAATTATCAACTATTTTATTTTTGGTTCAGAATTTAACTGCTTTAAAAATTCATTCGCTCGGGTTTAAAAGTCAAATTGCTAAAAAAAGTCGACTTTATTGAAAAAAAATTAAATTTCTTAGTTAAAAATTAATTTTCTTGATTAAAAATTCATTTAATTTGCTTTAAAATTGTGACCGTTCTTTATAAATTGCATATTTTTCAGCTGAAATAGCTACTATTGCACTTTTTTGAGAATTCATATTTTTTAGGTTGAAAATGATGATGATTAACGACTGTGTTAGATTTAAAAAAAAATTTTTTTTCGAAATACGTGACTTTGTTTAAAAATGTCACTTTTCTATTAAAACTTCCCTTTTTTGTTAAAAATTAATTTTTTTAAATAAAAATTTAACTTTTTTATTCTAGGTGATTTTGTAAAAATTAATTTGTTTAGTTGAAAATTAATAATTCTTTGATGAAAATTTGTCTTTTTGGTTCTAAAATGTTTCTTTGAAATGTATATTTTATGATTTAAATATCAATAATTACATTATTTAGTCAGACTTATTTTGTTCAGTCAGAAATTTAACTTTTTAGTTAAAATCCAAATTCTTTGTTGCAAATTCAATTATTTTGTGAAAAAATGAACTATTTGTTTGCTTTAACTTCAGTGTTCTCTTTTTTTAATTATATACTATTTTATTTTTAGTTCAGAATTCATCTTCTTTAAAAATTCATCCTCTCGGGTTTAAAAGTCAACTTGATTCTAAAAAAGTCGACTTTTTTTAAAGAACAATTAATTTTCATAGTTAAAAATTAATTTAAATGGCTTTAAAATTCTGACCGTTTGTTAAAAAGTTTATCTTTTTCAAGTGGAAAATTCAACTTATTTGGTTAAAAATTAGCAATAGTGTTAAATTCAAATATTGTGTTCGAAATACGAGACTCTGTTTGAAAATATCACGTTTAAGTTAATACTTCCTTTTTTTGTTGAAAATTAATTTTGTCAAATGAAAATGTAAATTTTATATTCTAGGTTAAAAAGTATGCCTTTTGAATGAAAATTCATTAAATTTTGTACAAATTCACTTGTTTAGTTCAAAATTAATCTTCTTGGATAAAAGATTTTACTTTTTGGTTCTAAAATTTTTCCTCGAAATATATCTTTTATTGTTCAACCTGTTTTTGTTCAGATAGAAATTTAACTTTTAAGTTAAAATCCAAATTCTTTGTTGCAAATTCAATTATTCTGTTAAAAAATTAACTATTTGTTTACTTCAACTTCATTATTCTTTTTCTTAATTATCAAACATTTTATTTTTAGTTCAGAATTCATCTTCTATAAAAATTCATCCTTTTGGGTATAAAAGTCAACTTGATTCTAAAAAAGTCGACTTTTTTTGAAAATTGCATATTTTTTGGCTGAAATAGCTACTATTGCATTTTTTTGAGAATTCATATTTTTTAGGTTCAAAATTCTACCTGTTTGGTTAAAAAATCAACGATTGTGTTTAATTAAAAAAAAAAAATTCGAAGTATGACACTCTGTTTGAAAAAGTCATTTTTTAGTAAAAACTTTCCTTTTTTGTTGAACATTAATTTTTTTAAATGAAAATATAACTTTTCCATTCTAGGTTGAAAAGGCATGCCCTTTTGATTGAAAATCCTTAACATTTTTTAAAAATTCATTTGTTTAGTTAAAATTTAATCTTCTTGGTTAAAAAATTTTTCTTTTTAGTTCCAGTATTTTTCCTCGAAATATATTTTCTCTGGTTTAAATATCAACAATTACATTTTTTGTTCAAACACATTTTGTTTGGAAAGAAATTTAACTTTTTTAGTTGAAATCTAAATTCTTTGTTGCAAATTCAATTATTCTGATAAAAAATTAACAGTTTGTTTTCTTAAAGTTCAGTGTTCTTTTTTTTAATTATCAACTATTTTATTTTTAGTTCAGAATTAATCTTCTTTAAAAATTCATCGTCTCGGGTTTAAAAGTCAACTTGATTCTAAAAAGTCGACTTTTTTTTAAGAACAATTAATTTTCTTAGTTAAAAATTCATTTAAATAGCTTTAAAATTCTGACCATTTGTTATAAATTTAATCTTTTTTCAATTGAAAATTCCACTTATTTGGTTAAAAAATCAACGACTGTGTTAAATTTTAAAAATTTTTTCTTCGAAATACGAGACTTGTTTGAAAATGTCACGTTTTAGTCAAAACTTCCTTTTTTTGTTAAAAAATAATTTTTCTGAATGAAAATTTAACTTTTTCATCCTAGGTTAACATTGTATGCCTTTTGGTTGAAAATTCATGAAATTTTGTAAAAATTCATTTGTTCAGTTGAAAATAAATAATGTTTTAATGAAAATTTGTCTTTTTGGTTCTAAAATGTTTCCTTGAAATATATCTTTTATGGTTTAAATATCAAAAATTACATTATTTGTTCAGACTTATTTTGTTCGGATAGAAATTTAACTTTTTAGTTAAAATCCATATTCTTTGTTGCAAATTCAATTATTCTAATAAAAAATGAACTATTTGTTTGCTTTAACTTCAGTGTTCTTTTTTTTAGTTATCAACTATTTTATTTTTCGTTCAGAATTCATTTCCTTTAAAAAATTATCATTTCGGGAATAAAAGTCAACTTGATTCTAGAAAAATCGACTTTTTTATGAAAAAATAATTTTCTTAGTTAAAAATTCATTTAGATGGCTTTAAAATTCTGACCGTTTGTTAGAAACTTTATCTTTTTGTTTGACATAGCTACTATTGTTTTTTTTTTGAGAATTCATGTTTTTTATGTTGAAAATTCAACCTATTTGGTTAAAAAATCAACGATTATGTTAAATATTTTTAATTTTTTTCTTCTAAATACGAAACTTCCCTTTTTTGTTGCAAAATAATTTTTTTAAATGAATATTTAACTGTTCCATTTTAGGTTAAAAAGTATTCCTTTTGTTTAAAAATTCATGACAGTTTGTAAAAATTCATTTGTTTAGTTGAAATTTAATCTTCTTGGTTGAAAAATTTTTCTTTTCGGTTCTAATATTTTTTGTCGAAATATATCTTTTCTGGTTTAAATATCAACAATTACGATTTTTGTTCAAACTTATTTTATTTGGATATAAATTTAACTTACTAGTTAAAATCAAAATTCTTAGTTGCAAATTTCATTATTCTGTTAAAAATTGAACTATTTGTTTGTTTAAACTTTTTTTTTAATTCTGAACTATTATATTTTTAGTTCAGAATTCATCTTCTTTATAAATTCATCCTCTCGGGTATAAAAATCGAATTAATTCTAAAAAAGTCGACCTTTTTTTAAAAAAAAGTTAATTTTCTTAGTTGAAAATTCATTTAAATTGCTTTAAAATAGTGACCGTTTTTTAGAAATTGCATTTTTTGGCTGAAATAGCTACTATTGCATTCTTTTAAAAATTAAAAATACATAGCTTTTCCATTCTAGGTTAAAAATTTATGCCTTTTGGATGAAATTTCATTAAATTTTGTTAAAATTCATTTGTTTAGTTGAAAATTTATCTTCTTGGTTAAAAGATTTGTCTTTTTTGTTCTAAAATTTTTTCTTGAAATATATCTTTTATGATTTAAATACCATTAATTAAATTATTTGTTCACATTTATTTTCTTCAGATAGAAATTCAACTTTTTAGTTAAAATCCAAATTCTTTGTTGCAAATTCAATTATTCTGTTAAAAAATTAACTATTTGATTACTTTAACTTCAGTGTTCTTTTTTTTTTAATTATCAAATATTTTATTTTTGGTTCATAATACATCTTCTTTCAAAATTCATCTCCTTGGGTTTAAAAGTCAACTTGATTCTAGAAAAATCGACTTTTTTATGAAAAAATAATTTTCTTAGTTAAAAATTCATTTAAATGGCTTTAAAATTCTGACCGTTTGTTATAAATTTTATCTTTTTTTGTTTGAAATAGCTACTATTGCAATTTTTTTGAGAACTTATATTTTTTAGGTTGAAAATTCAACATATTTGATTAAAAAGCAACCATTGTGTTAAATTAAAAAAATTTCTTTTCGAAGTATGACACTGTCTGAAAATTTCACTTTTCAGTAAAAACTTCCTTTTTTTGATGAAAATTAATTTTTTTAAGTGAAAATTTAACTTTTTCATTCTGGGTTATAAAGGTATTCCTTTGGGTTGAAAATTCATGAAATTTTGTAAAAATTCATTTGTTTAGTTGAAAATTAATAATTCTTTGATGAAAATTTGTATTTTTGGTTCTAAAATTTTTCCTCCAAAAAAAACTTTTATCATTTAAATATCAACAATTACATTATTTGTTCAGAACTATTTTGTTCCGATAGAAATTTAACTTTTTAGTTGAAATCCAAATTCTTTGCTGCAAATTCAATTATTTTGTTAAAAAATTAACTATTTGTTTACTTTAACTTCATTGTTCTTTTTTTTTAATTATCAACTATTATATTTTTAGTTCAGAATTCATCTTTTTTAGAAATTCATCCTTTTGGGTATAAAAGTCAACTTGATTAAAAAAAAGTCGACTTTTTTTGAAATCAATTAATTTTCATATTTAAAAATTCATTTAAATGGCTCTAAAATTCTGACTGTTTGTTAGAAGTTTTATCTTTTATGGTTGAAATAGCTACTATTCCATATTTTTTTGAGAATTCACATTTTTTATGTTGAAAATTCAACATATTTTCGTTAAAAAATCAACGATTGTTTAATTTTTTTATTTTTTTTCTTCTAAATACGAAGCTCTGTTTGAAAATGTCACTTTCCAGTCAAAACTTACCTTTTTTGTTAAAAATTAATTTTTTTAAATGAAAATTTCACTTTTTCATTCTAGGTTAAAAATGTAGGCCTTTTAGTTAATAATTTAAAGCTTTTTTATATACATAAAATTCTTTAAAAAATTAATTTTTTCAGTTGAACATTGATATTCTTCGTTAAAAATTTGTCTTTTGGTTTATATAATTTAACTTTTGGTTGAAAATTCATAAAGTTTTTTAAAAATTCATTTGTTCTAATATTTTTCCTCGACTTATATCTTTTATGAGGTAAATATCAATAATTACATTTTTTTATTATTATTGTTGATCATAAGGTTATTGACCAGGGAATATTTATTATTAATATTAGATGTTAATTTTGTTTGTCTAATGGACTATATCAATATTGTTAAAATATTGATAAATCTTAAGATTGTGAAAAAAATGTCTTTATCGCCGCTGGGATCTGAACCCAGGACCTTCAGATCCCAGCGGAGATAGAGACA
>JAAAKG020145246.1:0-10933 GCA_010014905.2 Druon quercuslanigerum | reverse complement strand
ATGAAGTTAAGGATGGAATAAAGAGAGAGGGCAGATAGGAGAAATAATATTGTAATAAGAGGATTAAAGTTAAAGAGTGGGTAAGAAAGGCAGGGGAGGAGCGCTGCTACAGAGCATAGGGTGGGTTAAAGGCAAGATAGGGGAAATTAAGGTGGAAGGAAGAAAGGAGAATGAAGTGGCGGTTGTGGAATTGGAGAGCTGGGAAGAAAAATTATGGGTAATGCGTAACAAAAATAAGAAAAAGGACAAGACGGTTTTCATCGATCAAGATTCGACGAGAATGGGATGAAGAGAAGGGGGTGTTGAAGGAAGTACAGGGGAATTTGTTTTGTGGGAAGTAGGGGGTTTGAGTAAAGCAGGGTGGAGGAGTGTTAAAGGTGCTGCACTGGAACGTTGTAGGGATGAAGAAGAAAGATGAGAGTTTCTGGAGGTATAACCAGGAATTTGATGTAGTGGGATTGATAGAGACGTGGGTAGAGAGAATGAAATGGGATAGTGTAGAGCCAATGTTGCTAAGAGGGTATAGTTGGAGAATACATGAGGCGGTCAGAATAATGAGGAAAGGAAGTACACGTGGGGGAATTGTAACGGGGGTTAAAGATGGATTAGAAGAAAAAGTTCATGAAGCGGGATAGGTACAGGGGGTGCATATAAGGGCAGTAAAGATAGGAGGGGTAAAATACAAGTTTGTGACTGTGTACAATAAGAATAGGATGGAAAGAGGGAAAAAAGTAAGCTTTAAGATGGAGCCGATAGAAGAGATATGGGAAGATCTGAAAGATGAAGTAAAAGGCTGTGTGCGAAAGAGGACATTTAGAAAGAAGAAGAAAGGACTAGTGAAGCCGTGGTGGGATAGGGAATGTAAAATGACAAAGAGAAAGGTGGAAAAGAAGTATAAGAAGTAGAAAAAAGGAATTGCGAAAAGGGAAGAGTACGTAGAAATGAGGAAGGAGTTTAAGGTAATGTGTAAGAAGAAAGAACAGGAAAAGGAAAAAGAGCTGGAAGAGGAGTTGAGAATAGTTAAGACAGAAGGGGAAATTTTGAAGGTAATTAATAGGTTTAGAAAATGTAGGGTAGGGATAAGTGTGAAGATACGGAGTGACAGAAGGAGGGGATATGGAGAGGCAGAAAAATTAGAAAGGGATTACGCTAATGAGTACAGTGTACAAAATGTACGCGATGGTGCTGCCAGATAGGGTGCGAAAGGATGTTTAGGGAAAAGACATACTACCGGAAACGCAGGTGGGCTTTAGGGAGGAAAGGACTACTATTGATAATATTACATTTTGCAGCACGTGATGGTCAGAGAACTAGCCAAAAAAGTGTTCCAAAGTGTGAGCGTTTTTGAAGATCTAAAAGGCACGTTCCCTTCGGCAGATAGGGGAGGTTCTGGGATGCGATAAAAAGAGCGGAGTGGAGAGAGGCCTGATCGAGAGGGTGATGAAGGTATATGAGGAGACATATGATGGTGTGAAAGGAGGGGTGAGAAGCTCTGAGGGTTTCTATCTGGATTGGGTTTTGCGGCAAGGGTGCCGGCTTAGCACAACGCTAGGGTAGGGTAGGAGAGGTAAGGATATGGTCAGTCGCATATGCAGATGACATAGTACTGTGAGCAGAGAGAGAAGATTCTTCAAAGGAGATGATGAAAAGGTTGAGAAGACACTTGGACAAAAATAGGTTAGAGGTCAGGAAAGTAGATGGGAGAGATAAGGGAAGGGAGTGGAGGTCAAAGGAAAAATCGGTACAGATGGTGAAAGAGTTTGTGTACCTGTGCTTCCTATTTCAGAGAAATGAGGGGGTAGATGTTCATATAAAAAAGAGAGATTGTTTGCAGATGATTTTGTAAGGAGAATGAAATTGTTTGATTAGCTAGTGATTAGTCTAATTTTATGGAGGGAGGGGGACATGAAGATCGAGTTTAGGGATTATAAGTGGGAGCCGAGCGTGTAAATATGAGGAGAAATTTTTAGAAAAGGGAGGAAGTAAGCTGATTTGGAAATGCTTGTGGGAGAAGGAGAATATACGTACGGGGGAAAGGATGGAAGTGGAAAGGGCAAGGTATTTTAGAAAGAATAGATTGCAGATGGATGAAGTGAGAAGGATGCATAAGGAAGGAAGAAGGGCATATGACTTGGTTAAAAGAAACAGCATTGAGAGAGAGAAACCAGCTGGGAAAGAGAGAATGATAGAGTCATGGTTTAATGAGAACTATGTGCTCGATGTGCTCATAATTTTGTAACCATAACATCATCGCAGCAGGTTTCAAGCATCGTATTAAATTAACTTATAAAACATCCTCATTTCATAAGTCACTTGACTCAGTCCTTGGCTATGATGAAAAACCCGGTGCGCCCAAGTAAAAGTTTGAAAAAATAAAAAGAATATAATAGTTTTCATATTTTAAGTTTCAAGAAGCAGATCTAATTTTTACATTTATTTAAAAAACATCGCTTCTGGTTTATATTTAAAAATTGCTTTCAAATATAGAAATGTTGTAACTATAAAACAAAACTGTGCCTATTTATCTCGAAAATTATTATTTCTACATTTGTTGTTACTTATATTAATCGAAAAAGCATGTTTATATGAAATCATTTTTTATTGAATTTTAAATTGAATAATTTAAAGTTTTTTATTTTTACTCGTATCCTAAAGTCGTTATCTCGTGGATCATGATATATCAACCTTGTTTTTCTGAGATATTTACTTGTCATAAATCAGTTTAGAAGGACAAAAATTTAGTTACGCAATTCGTTGTAACTGACGTCGACATTTATTTTAATCTGAATACTGTTTATAATTACGGTTTCGCTTTTTTTAAAAGAAAACTTAATTTTTCACCTTTTTCGAATGTATTCACTGTAAAATCCACATTATTTAGGAAAACTATTCTACTCAAAAGTGATATTACGGGTTCCCATCGTGTACAAAATTCATAGGTTTTGTACACGATTGCAACCCGAGATATCTTTTTTAATCAAAATTTATTTATTTATTTATTTTTAATTTATTTTTTTAAGCCAACATTACTTGATCTTAACCTTCTTATCTGAAACCGTTTTTCTAGCGAGTGTTTCACTTTTTTTAAAGAAAAAGATATTTTTTCATTCTTCTGTAAAAGTTATGAATTTTACAAGCGAAGTTATTCGAGAAAAAGATTTATGTTTTTTGCGGCCGACATTTTTCGCGCGTCTCTTAAATCTCGCGCGTCGCGCTTAGATATTCTTATTTTTTGACTTAATTAAATATATTTAAAAATTAATTTGCTCAAAGATCTGTAGGCTTGAGGTACACATTCTCATCGTGACACTTCCTCTACGTACTCGATTTTTGACAGACATTTGTAAAGATATATTTTCTGAACTCCCCTAAAATAAATAATAAACTATAATCCTATTTTCAGGCTTTTTTTAACTCGCGACTTTATATTTAAAATTGGGTTTTTGTTTCCATATTATTTTGTATGGATAAACCAAAACATGCTACAAGTCTTCCTTTATATTTTTTTCGAATCTGGAGTCTTTTCGCGTAATATTGGAATTTTCGATTTTCTGCATACTATACTTTCGATAAATAAAAACAAAATGACGAATGCTATTGAAAAATCGTTAGAAGAAATTTTATAGTTCTTTTCAAATGTTACAATTTCTCTTAAAGACTTTTGTTCGTATTTTTCTTCTTGTTTCAAAATTTTAATTTGGTTGTGTCAAATTTCGGACAATTCCAATACTTTCTCAATTAGAAATGATCTGAATGTAATAAATTATAAAAAATTCGTATCTCTTTTTTGGGTAAACAACTATCTTCTATCAACTTTTTAAATGCTCTAACTTTTTGAATTTTTACCCAAAATAGCTGGTTCAATTAATCTTCCTTTATTTTACGACCTACGAAAAGTGTACCAAAGATGGATTTCATCCGTTCATTTTTACGAGAGTTATAGTTTTTGCGGACGGACGGCCGGACGGACAGACAGACAAATGCTATCGTAAAAACTTGATTTTTGGATTCAGGTATTCTCGAAACATGGAGAAACTCTCTCGAATAATGTTGTTTCTAAGGTTTGTAATTTTAGAGGAAAATTAAAAAAAACGATTTTTTGCTTTCAAAGTTTCGAGCATGTCCTAAAATACTTTTTGAAGAAACATACAGTATGGAAAGCATTTTCTCCATGTAATTAAAAATTTTAGGCAGTCAGAACTCGTTATTATTAGGGTGTATTTATACTTCAATAAAAAAAAAATCTTTGGCTCTTTGAATTTCCGTAAAATTCAGTTGAGACAGGGTCCGCCAAATGTGCTAACAGTAGTACTTGAGGGTTGTTAAATGTTACCGCGGCGATAGTGATAATAATTTGTGTCTTAAAAACATCTCTGATTTTATTATTTTTAATGTGGAATTGCTTTGACTGTTTTAGTTGAAGACAGGTGAGACGGGATTCATGAATTTTATCTGGGGGTTTCGAATTACTAAACATCACTGTGGACATGAGGATATGAACTAGAACCTTACGAAGGTTTCGGGGTTGAAAAGTTTCAAGTTAAAAATAGTCATATTTTTAACTTGAATCTTTTAGGCTGTCTTAGTACTATGAAGTAATATTTTTGGTACTGTCTAATATTATTGTATGGTTGGAGATGTTTGCCCGTTGGTTACAAAGGTACACGTGGTCATTATTTTTCAATTGAAAATTTTTTGTTCGCTTCAGTCAAAGGCAACTGAGAAGGGGTTCCTTGAATAAGCTAATGTTTGATTTTTGGGGTTGATGAACATTACTGTAGAAATAACTATATGGACTGAAGACTTGCGAGAATCTCTGAGCTGAATATTCGTAATTTGAATTTTTCTGCTGTTTTAGTTCAAGGCAGCTTAGATGGGGTTTGTATAATGTTTTCGTGTTAGTTGTTGTGGATTTTTGATTATCGCAGTAGCGATAGGGGTATTAACAAGAGTGTTTGGAGGTATCTTGGTTGAATATTTTCAATTTGTCATTTTTAGGCTGTTTTAATTAAGGGCAGTTGAAACGGAGTACTTTAAATGTGCTGTAGATAGTTCTTGTGGGTTACTAAATGACTTTGCCAATAATAAATAGTGACTTCGAGAAATCTGGTGTGCTTGTTTCCTATTTCGAATTGGTTTTTCTGTTTTAGGTAATGTCAGCTGAGACGGGGTTCGTTAAATTTACTAGAGGTGCTGTGTACCGTGTATATGAGGATATAAGGTGGAGTCTCCACATTTTTAGGCTGTTTTAGACGATTGCAGCTGATACAGGGTCGTTATATGTACTAAAAATGGTTTTTTGGGCTAACAGGGTCATTATTACAAAATTTTAGCAAGGATTCTGTGGTGATCATTTTTAACTTAAGCATTTTCAGCTGTTTTCGTTGGAAACAGCTGAGACATCTAAATGTGCTAGGAATAGTTCTTGGGGGTTGCCTAATGATACACCAGTGAGCGTGATCTTAACTAGAATCTTGAAAATGTGTCCGTGGTAATAATTTTTTATTTTGAATTTTTAGGCGGTTTTATTTAAAAGCAGCTGATACGGTGTTCGCTAAATATGCTAGGTTAAGTTCTTGGGGGTTTCTGTATATTATCGTGGTGATGGTGCTATAAAATAGATTGGTTAGAGCGATCACTTTGGTGGTGCTTCTTTTTTATTTCAAAATTTTTTGGCTATTTAATTGAAGCCTTGTTGGACGAAGTTCACTAAATGTACTAAGGTGCATTGCTGTTGTAGTTGAAGTTAGCCTAGATGTGCTTGGTTGAATGCTTTTTCTAAAATGATTAATTACCTTCTTAATTCAATTTTTTCGTTTCTGTTAAATATTTATATTTTTGATTGGGGTTGGTGTTAGTAATATAGATTGTTTTTGGACTTTTGGCCTACATTTTTTGGGCAGTTTCTACTGTTTGGGGTTGTTTATTAGAAATAGTTTTACAGTTTTTTTGTAAAGCATGTGAAGAGCGCAAAATTGGAATTTTCATACATTTAGTTTTTGTTTTTATATTTCAACAACCTCTTTCCAAAATTTGGTTTTTTAAGAAAAATAGAAGAGCGGATAGAATAGCCCACGATTTAAAAACATATTGAAGAAATTGTGCAACAGGCTGATAATGGTAATTTATGAGGTAATAATAATAATCAAGTTTCCTTATCTTGTATCAATAGAAATACTTTCTACACAACGCTTTTTTGTCATAGCTGGCTTAAGCAAACTAAATCTATTTAACATTTTTTTATTGAAAAATAAGATAACTGCTACTATATATATACGTGCCACGTATTCAAAAGTTTCAGCTCAAGAATTTCGTAAATAATTATTTTTCTGTCTCTAGCAAAATGAGAAATGTTATTTGTGCTCTGCTGTTCATTTCGATGATATTTTTTATTAATCCTGTTGGTAAGTAGAACATAATAACACTTTTTTTAAACCCCAGCTTATTCGCTCTGCATATTAAAATGTCCTACATCCTCGTATCGACTACAGACAAACATTTATTTTTTATATAGCAACTATCATATTTATTTCCAATTCGCATTTCGCTTTTAAATATTTTAGGCACTTCTTTAATTGCCTTATTAATTTGTATAAAATCATATATTATTAAACCAATTTATATCCAGACATGTCCCAGGTGAAAATATCTACGTGAAAGTCCACATAAGAATTTGTTCCAGAGGTATCAATATTCTTAAGATTTAAGGTTGTTGGCATTGAATTGCACGTTAATATTTTAAAGTGAAAATCAAAAACAAGGGTTTCAAATTTTCATACATGGATTGCCAAGTGGTTCAATAATTTTGCGTTAAAATCCAAGTTAATTTTCACTTTAAATTCCACGTTGATATTTTCTCCGCTTGAAGGTTAGGAGGAACGTGGATGTCAATATTCATCGTTGTCCTTAAATCGCTATTACCTATCAAAGGGTATCTGCTGCATGAGGTCTGTTGGCACACATGCTAAACCTTTGGGTATTTTTGGCACGAAAGAATGTGGTTCGTCGTCGTATTTCGTTTTAAATTCTTTCAACACCCTGATATAGTTTTGGTCGAGATCCCGTCCGTCCGTCCGACCGTCGGTCGTACCATTCTCGAAGAATGAAAGTGAGGTGAGGGTATAGTAGTGGGGATTATGTGAGACGACCTCCATCATTGCATTTTTTAACACAATTAAATGAGTGAATGTATTTTAGTGGTTTTCAATGCTTTTTTATGGAGATAAAAGAAAAATCGCTGAAGACTAGGTTGAAATTTCAATTTTTTTTTTCATTATAATTTTTATTTTTGGGTGTAATTTTGTATTAAAAAATGTTAAATAACCAGAATATGAATTGTAAATTTAAAATTGTTTTAAAAAAAAAATGAAAACGTATCCCAGATAACAAAATGTTGGCGCGATAGAATCCTATGTGCCGGCACGCAGTCCGTTAGACAGGACCACTGTTCAAGCAAACGAGTAGCTCGGCGTAAGCGCTACTGCTGGCAATATTTGTCCGCCCGACCGTCTGACGAACAACGGGCCGA
Source organism: Druon quercuslanigerum (assembly GCA_010014905.2). Classification (NCBI taxonomy): domain Eukaryota; kingdom Metazoa; phylum Arthropoda; class Insecta; order Hymenoptera; family Cynipidae; genus Druon; species Druon quercuslanigerum. Next base: position 3,405 of record JAAAKG020145246.1, on the reverse strand, counting down.
CTATAGGCCGGCTATGTGGAGCTCGAAATGCCAATGAATGGATTTTGTTAATTATAATTATAATTATGTTTAAAAATATTACTTTGAGGTGCACAAAGTATATATATATATTAAATATTTTTATTTTGAAAAATGTCTTTCATTTAATGCTCAGAAGATGTTTCAGTATCTTCGAGTCTCGAATAAGTAAAACTCGCGAAAGCCAATCCTTCAATCGAAAAATCGAGACACACTTTTGAGCCTTTTAGACGTTGCCGATGAGCATCGAAAAAGATGTGAGAGACAACATCTTTTTAGATAGTTTTTCACTAGAGTGGACCAATTATGCTGCAACAAAAACTATTTTCGACCGGATGTTGACTTCGTCAAAACAGCCATCTTAGGATTTAGGAGGACGCACAGGAAATTGTGGGAAATTATAGTTGAATCTGCCGTCAGTAGACGGCTTTCAGTTTACAGGAAATTTATTTCGACTAACCGACGTTTTATGGCAGGCGCATCGTTCCTCGGCCGTCGTGCGCATAACGGTCTTCAAGAGCGTTTGCACGCGCGATTGCAGAGAGTAATGTGCCGGGTGCGTTTGTTATCTGGGATCTTTCACGATATAACCTGAAAAATCCCATTGGAAAACATCCTTGAAATTATTCCATTTTTTTCATTTTATTTTTTCTTGTTGAGGAATTTTTCGTCAAGTTAATTGATTACGACAGTTACAGTGACACTAGAAAAAAGTTTTCACTGCTATTAGAATTTTGCCTAAACAATTTTTAGTTTTTTCGATACGCCCTATTGTACAGTCTTGTACAATTTGGATTTGAGCAATTTTAACACTTATATCACTTATCAGTAGTTGCGGAAAACCTAGGCTTGTGGCGAAACTGTTAACACTTTATATTTCTTCTTGCAGAATCGGGTGATCGAGTGCCAGAAGGATATAGCTTGATGAAGCTTGATGGAGTTCCTTATCTTGTCCCCAATGGTAGAGCATTTAAACATAACAAACATGGGCTTTTTATAATTCAAGGTTATTAGAATAACAAAATACAATCTAAAGCATATTGTGTTTTATAATCGACGAAAATATTATATGAAATATATTTTTCTTACAGAAGGCGAATCTACATATCGAGCAGTGCCAGGGGGAAAAAGCACACGTCGATTACCAACGATGAAGGATTTTAAAAAGAATGATTATATGTTGGACGAAAGTAATAATATTGTTGGAATAGTCCTAGAAGATGGGGGAGAGATTTATGTAGCCCATGGACCTGGTGCAATAGGTAATTACGAAACTATGACACAATCCAGAGTCGCTCGAATGCGTATAACCCCTACCCTCTACCTCCCAAATCTTAATTGGAATGATAATTTTCAGCTTCTCAAGTGAAGCAAAAAGAATAACTCTTAGCCCTCTACAACTTTCTATATACCTGTCCTTTTTGGACAATTATTATTAGTAGACTCACAATTTAGTACAATTTAGTGGTTATAAATTAATGATTTTTTAAAACTTTAAGTGACCTAATTATTATATTTTTCTTACAGGACCAAATGGAGAACGTATTATGGCCATCCCAAAAAATCGGTATACCATGAAACGCGGTAACAAAATTATTGCTGAATATTTGAACGGATGGATACCACATTGGATGTCTTAAAAGGTATATTCCGGCTTCATCAAATGTTCTTCATTTCAGGTTAACGAAAATATTATGGTTGCATAAAAAAGCCTGGGAAAAAGTATCACACTATAAACATTTGAATATTATTACTGATATTCTTTTATAAAGGAGAAAAGTTGATTTTTTTAGGAAAAAAATGTAAAGCATAGAACATTTTTTTATTGAAAAAATTGTGTTTTTGCCCGATTTTTTTCTCAGAATCGTTAATTGAAAGCACAGATATACCTTACAAAATCAAAAAGAAAATTGTTAAAATCTAAAATGAATTTAATTATCAATATTTTTATAAATAATAATCTTTTTTCGTTCAAATTTAGAGATTTTTTCCGACACATATTTTTTTTGCACCAAAAGTATGTTTAGTACAAAATTATCCTTGCTAAACGCCACATATTAATATTTACTTTACTTTAATAATTGTAAGGATATAATTATTTCGAACCAATGTAATATTTCTGGAGTGCAATAAAGAAAAATGACAATATGTTTTTCACCACTATAGCGTATACTAACGTATACATATAGTAGTTTTAAATTTTAAATGTATTGTTTAATTGTTACAAGAGTAAACTTTATATGTTTTCTTACAGCACACAGTGAAGAATAAGAAGACAGACCAGACTAAAATAAAATAAAATAACTCTAATCTCCCCTTGCCAACAAATCGGAATAATGAAGTTCGACCGCCCGTGCCATAGGCCACTACAGTGAGAATAATGTCACATACCAAAATTTGCATAAAATAACAAACGAAAAAAATATGTAGAACCTAAATAATGAATAAAGAGATTTATCATGGATACGATTTTCTTTTTGATAATCACATTATTAAAATTTTACATTTCTCTATAAAGAGGATCAATTTATTATTTTTATTTTAATTAATGGAAGCTGAAGGAATTTCATTTTCGCTCATTTTTAAAGAATTTTAACTTACACAATATTCGTATTTCCTTAATTTTGATCTTTTATTGACATTCAATACTAAAAACTATACTTAAAAAAATTACAATAATTATTGTACCAATAAGAACATTTGTTAAATTCAGACATTTTTATATTTTTGTTTTATCCTGCAGCTTCTAAATTTAATAGGCACGCGGCCGACGGAAGATCTGAAATTACGGTAAATGTCAGTTATACGACATAATTGTTAATTTAATTAATTATAATAGGCTTTGTTAAGAAAAATTTATCGAAATTAGGAATTCTAAAGACTTTCCGGCTGACGTTACGAAATCTAGCAGAATTAGGTAGCTTCTTTCCCTTTCATACAAGATATCAAGGATTAAATATACAGGGCGCTCGACACGCAATTGGAGAGATGGTCCTTAGTTACATGAATAGATTTTTTTATTTGTGCGCTCGTTTAAATTAATAATTTGAAACTTCTTTTATGTATATTTTGGTTAACAGTTAATTAATTGACATATATTCAATGTCGTATAATAATAAAAAAAATAATGCGAAAAAAGAGCTGATAAATTGTTTTTTTAACTTTTTTGAGTTGTAGGTTATGAGGAAGGGTTTTTATCATTGACTTTTAATTCTGCTGGTATAGAGCAATGGTTAAGGGTAATTTTATTTTTAATTAACTTTAATATAATATAATGTTCAAAAATGTAATACATATCTTCAAGGATGTAATCAATAGCTTCAAGGAGCTGTGTGATGACCTCATAAAAACACCTGAGCAAGAATGCTCAACCATCACTACCGAGGA
>JAAAKG020145245.1:0-10933 GCA_010014905.2 Druon quercuslanigerum | reverse complement strand
CTGCTTTTTTATCCTTTCTCTTATATGAACTCTATGACCTCCATTCTTTTGCAAAATATATCCCAAATATTTAAACTCCTCCACTTCTTCTATCTTTATACCCTTCCATCTCCCTGTCCACTCTTTTTGTCTCTCCCCTCCTTTTCTAAACCTTATTATCTTTGTCTTTTTTACATTCAAATTCAGCTTTTTCCCATCCAAGTATTTTTCTAATCCTGTAATCAAGCCCGCTATCCTTTCATCATCATCTGCCAACAGCACTATGTCGTCTGCGTATGCCAGTCTATATATCTTTTCCTTCCCTATCCTAACTCCTTCCCAAACTTTTCTCCTCATTTCTTCTTCCAAATCTCATATTATTATATTAAATAAAAGCGGGCTCAGAGAACATCCTTGTCTCACTCCTCTCACTAACTAGAAACTTTCTTCATTCCAATCCCACCATACTCCGTCTATCTGTATCCTTCTATATTAAACCCATGTTCTTCTTCTCTTTTTTCTTTCCTCTTCCGCTATCTTTCTTAACTTAAATTGCATCGTCCTCTGTATCCACGTCAAATCATCCTCTATTCTCTCTAAGCTTCCAAAAAACATCCTCTTCCTTGCCATGACTTCCCTCTTATCTTCCCATTTCTTTAGATTCACCAGTATCATTCTCTCCTCTCTTCGTTCTTCCCTTCCTATACCTCTCCCTTTCTCTATCTTTACTTTTGCATTAATCCTTTTTAGTACTTCTTCCACTCCTTCCTGCATCTTCTTCCCCTCTAATCTTATACCCCTTATCACTAAGTTTCATTTTCTTTCTTCCCTCTCTTTTTTTCTATTCTTTGTTTTTATTTTTCTCAGTCTTTCCTTCACCGCATTCCCACTCACTCCCCCATCAAGATCCCGGTTCGAGCTTTCTATCTTTCTAATCCTACCTTGCATCTCTTCTACCTTTTTATTATTATCCCTCTGCTTTTATAAGTTTTGCTCCAATGACTGCATCCTCTTTTCTTACTTTTCCCTAACTTCTTCCCATTTCTTTATTTCTTTCCCAAATTCAGCCATTTCCCGCATAATTTTTTTCCTTAACTCCTCTCCTCTTTTTTCCTGCCTTTGTTCATAAATTTGTTTTATGTTTTTACTCTTCTTTTTGGAATTACTGGGGATCTCATGAGAATTAAGGGATTTTATAAATTTGAAGGGATCTCTAAGGATTTTAAAGAGTTTAGGTTTTTTACTTCTAAGATCTATGGCGAGATTGAAAAGTTTTAAATGTTCTTCAAATTTTTTTTTTGATTTTTAAAAATTTCTAAAGATTTTAAAGAGATCTCCAGTAAATCAATGATATTTAAAAGATCCCAAAATATTCTAACTGATTTCTCGACAACATTAGGGAATACATTAATCTATTAATCTAAATAATTATTTAAAGGAACTTCTAGATTTTTCTAATGATTTTCATGGATTTCAGTTATTTTAAGGGATTTCACCATATTTAAGGGAGTAATAGGATTTCAAGCTGAATGGAAATATCTCAAGGAATTTCTAAGGGTGTTAAGTATTTTAAAGATTTTACTTATGCTTCTATTTTATGTACTGCACTTCATAGTCCCAGGGCTGGGTATTTTCCCGTATGCTTCCCACTGGCTAATCCAATGTTGCGTATAATGAATGGGTAGAGAAACTCTCAAAAAAACAAATTGCATCTTTAATTTTTCTAAATATTCAATAGGTCAAGGATAATCGATACTCAAAGTTTTTAAAAATCGTCAAATTTTGAACTTTGAAAATTTACAACTTTGTAAATAAGCATTTAACAAAAAAATTACAAAAAACTTTTATGCTTAGAATTGTCCATATTTAAAAAGAAAATTTTTCCGTTGAGAAAAACCTTTTTTCATATTTGTTTAAACAATTGCGTTTTAAATAAAACCCATCCACTTTTCGTGAAATTAACCGGTATCATTGGATTCAGCAGGACAAAATATATATGATTAACTGGTTTTTATCTTTTGCCTCTTGAATGCTCTTGTGTCAAAAGGAAGCGGTTTGGCACAAGTGGAATCGTAAATCTTAAATTTACTGTAAAGAGGATTTGTCTCAAAAAAAAATCTTTTGTCAGGAACATTTTTCCTTTGCGACAAACTTCTCCTAATCTCACACCTAAATAATTTTGTTTATGTAATAAATATTTTTATGTGATTGAAAGAAAAAGAGGCAACAGGATGTTATATTTGTTTCAAAACAAATTTGTTGCTGAGTGTTATTGGGAGTAAATACTAAAGAACACTACTTTTCACCAATTGTCTTTATTTTAATAAATCCTATGTAACTTGAGTGACAATTATTTTGTACAGATAGTTCGAATAGATTTTCCATTTTTACCTGTACGCTACCGCACTTATCGTAGAGGATCGACGTAGGTAAACAAAAGGGACCTCGATCAGGTCATCTCTATCGTTCCCAAATAATAATCAAATAAATAGAAGGGAATTTATAATTAAAAATTCATGGAATAATTAAAGTTAGATCGCTGGACGATGCACCCTATCCCACCGAAAAGAGGCCATCGAGCATCAAGATAAAGTTGACAGTTTACCCAAATTTTAGACATAATGATTAATTAATAATGAAGACAATATGGAAGCTTATAACTTTTGAATGGAATTATTGTTAAGTTCTGGTTATCGATAAAAAATACTATGAGCCATACCTGAAGGTTTATCATTTATTTATCTACTTCGTTAAACCCATTTTTACATGTACAGGTACTTGTGCAAGTTTTTGTTTTGTTTAGTAAGTCTCGGCTGCTGTAACATTCAAAATTTCTAAAATTATGTCCAAAGGATTAGAAATGAAGCTTATTCGAGAGATTGGAATTGAGGAACAGTTTCCAGTAATTCTTTGAGCTTCCGCATTACAATTTCCTTAGTAGCGTTGTTTCAGCACAATCCAATCGGAAAAACACGCTTAGTGGAAAAACGGGAGGAGCTTGCTTCCTTCTTTTTAATCCATTTGCAAACAAAGTTACAAATGCACTTATTATGCATTTCTGTTTCAATGATCTTGCTCGCAACCTCTTTTTTTTATCTTATTCTAGTTGAAGTATAGATAATTCAACTCTGGCTTGTTAGTTGAAGTACGAGTGTTTTCGGAAATTCTCCTAACACGAGACTGCCACAAAGGAGAGTTGAAGCCGTTCAAAACCACCTTCTACTTTCCAAATTTGGTAAATTCAGATTGTGGCCTGAAATCAATATTTAAGTTAGCGTGAAGTTATGACAAATGGGGAAGCAGTGCTAACTATCTAGAACTATCCTATTTGAGTTTTAAGCGTCGAGTTTCCAGGCGCACTCGAATTGAGCCAGCGGTCAACCATCGTTACCTTTCTAGGTCTGAATTGAGCCCAACACTTAAGTACGCACCTTTTGGTGTGCTCAAATTGAGCCAAAACTGTTCCGGCCCATCAGAAATATGAATATGAAACTATGAATTATCTTACGCAATCAAAATATGTTATATATACACAGAGAGACTTTTGGTCTTAATATTTCTTTTATCGCATATCCATGATTGATATAAAATATACGAATTTAGGGATAATCGAGGTACGGTTAGAAAAAGTCAAATAGTGACTATGAAAATATCAGAATAATATCTCTGATTAGAATAAATCGTAAGAATATTAGACTCTTACACATAAAAAGTTAAGTATTTCTAAATCGCAGTATTAAATTATGTAATGGATTCGAATAGCGAAAATTAGTATCGTGCTTTGAAAGAAGTGAAATAAAATGTTGTACATCTCAGTACAAACGCTTTGTAATCTTTCTAAACCACCATACGAAAAATGGGGGTCACGTGATGTTTTGTTTCACGGTGGCGCATTACAAAAAGAGAGACGGAGGAAAGTGTATGAACACACACTATTATAACATAGACTACAAATGCTTTTAATATAGATGTGTGTATATGTTTAGAAGGTCGCTCGCTGGATACGATGAAGTTTGTTTACGAATCCTATACTAATACATACACGGAAAAAAATATGGAACCAAATAGTTGTCTAGTTTCGTAACTTATTATTACAAAAAATTTGTAAGAATAGAAAAGTGTGTCACATAGGACGAACAAATAACAAAAGACGGACCGCGCCTATCTTATTGACTGTAGTAGCCACTCTCTCCGCGCTATGGGACTGATTAGGTCCCATGCTCGGCAGAAACAACTACCATCGCTATGTAAGAGCGGCACACTCCTACTGCAGGCGCTTGGCAGTCCGCAATTCGTATGCTTTGAGTGCATATAGCGTGAGTCGGCTTCGGCGGCCACTATAGTATACTATACTATAGTGTATTCTCTCGCTCAGCGAGGCGACCCCGTTTTGCCGAGCATGGGACTGATTCGTTCCCAAGCTGGGAGGCGCGGAGTCACCTAACTATTTTGGAAACAAATGATCTCATACATGGCATATTTGCTTCTAAACACATTACAAGATAGTTGCAATCTGTTTGGGTCATATGTGCAACTAAATTGGGAATTTATTGTTACTAATTTGCTTTTAATTATAAACTTAAATTGGGATCAAATGATTCCTGCATTCCTAATGGGATATTACAGTTTCATATTTTTTTCCGTGTATGCGCATATATAAACCTATGTTATAACTATAAATCGCACGCATTTCGCTGAGACTCATGATTCTTTCTGCTCCTCATATACTAAACGAGTGAACTGTATCAATACTTGTGAGAAACTAATAGCGCTGGGTCAAAAATTTCAGGTTTTAAAGTCGACATTTGTGTTCTGATGCAATTGCATGCATTTATAACTTTTGGTTCATTAGCTCGTATTAAATAATTATAATAGTTCATTTTTCTTATTTTTTAAATTAAAAATTCATCTTTCTTATTTGAAAATGAACTTTTTGTTAAAATTTATCTTTTTGTCGGGAATTAAACTGCTTTGAATAGGAAATTCGTCCTTTAGGATTAAAAAATTAAAATTCTTTGGTTAACAAGTCATATTACTGATTAAAAAATGAACCTTCTAATACAATTCATTTTTTTCGTCAAAAATTAAACTTTCTAAATAGAAAATTCGTCTTTATGGATTAAAAATTCATCTTTTTGGAACAAAAAGTTATATTTCTTATTTAAAAATGAATTTTTTAATTAAATTTTTCATTGTCGTCAGAAATGTAATTATTGTGAATAGAAAATTCGTCCTTTTGTACTGCAAATTCATCTTCTATTGGTCAGAAAGTCATCTTTTTTATTTAAATAGAAATTTTCTTCTTAAAAAGTAAACTGTCTTCGAAAAAGATTTATTGAATGTTAACTTTCAAAAAAAATCTTCCTTTTTGATTGAAAATTCGTCTTTGTTATTTGTAATTTATTTTTTTGTTGAAAATTCAACTGTCTTTGAAAAAGATCAGTTTTTTTAGCTCCAAAGTTCAACTATTTGGATTTTAGTTAGAGTCTAACCTCTTTTTGTTCGAAACTTAGAACATTTAGTGAAAAACACATCTTTGAAAGTTAAACATTCACCTATTTTGTTTAAATTCATCTTTTTTGTCGAAAATTAAACTAGTTTGAATAGAAGATTCGTTTTTTTGTTTGAAAATTCATTTTTTTGTTGTCAAAGAGTCATCCTTCTTATTTAAAAATGGCCTTTTTTATTGAAAATTAAACCGTCAGTGAAAAAGATTTGTCTTAAGTTAGTTTAAAATTTAACTGTTTGTATTTTGTTTAGAGTTTATTCTATTTTCTCTAAAAATTTGAGCATTTGGTTGAAAATTCATCTTTTCAAGTTCAATCTTCCACTATTATGTTTAAAAAATCACTTTTTTACTTCAAAAATTCGTAATTTTGCATGAAAAATTATTTTATTTTTGTAGCAGATATCTTTCCTATTTAATAATTCAATTTTTTGTCGAAAATTTATTTTTGCCAGTTAAAAATTCTACGATTTTGACAAAAAATTTTTTTTTTCAAAAATTAAACTGTTATGAATGGAAAATTCGCTATCATTTTTTTATCCAAGAATTATTAAAAAATGAACTTTTGTTTTGCAAATTCAAAAGAATTATAAATAAATCGTCTTCCTGGCTTTAAAAATGTGCAAATATTATTATTGTACTCTTAGTACTCTTTTTGGGTTGAAAAGTGTACTATTTGGTTGAATTCATTTAATGTTTATTTAGTATTAAAATATTTTTTGGTTAAAAATTCAACTACTTCTTTTAAAATTAACTTTTTTGTAAAAAAACTATCCTTTTTTATTGAAAATTAAATGTGCTTTGTTGTAAACCAAATATTGATATCAAAAGTCTCTTTGTGCATATTTATATTTTATTTAAAAAGAAAGTTTAATAATTAAAATCTAATCTATCATTAATAAAAATTAAACAGTATGGATCCGAAGTATATGAGGCTACTATACAACTGAAAAATTTGATTTACTGTTTCATGTTCGTTAAATAAGATGCAAAATAATTTGCATATAATTATTACTTGATACATATTTGCAGATTCTTTTTCTTATTCTTCATTGCTTTAAATTATTCCATTACTCGACAATTCGATGAAATTCATAAAAATATAAAGCGAATTAATGAAAATCGAATAATTTAAAAATAATTTTAAAATATGAAAAGCTTCATTGGGTAACTTTAAGACAAGCTTATCCAGATTTAAGGGAAATCAAAGTAATTTGATTAAATATTCAATAATTCAACGTGGGGTTAGAAGACTTCAGGACCAATGAAATAAAAACTTTTGAGAATAAAAAAAATCCTTTAAATTAACAGGAAATCAGTAAAGTTGATAAGAATTAAAGTGAATTTCAAAATTCAAGAGAATCTTAAAGGGCTTAAAAGCATTCAGGGTAAATGGATAAGAATTCTGGATTCCAAAAAATATTTCAAATATCTTAAAATCTTGGAAATCATTTTAATTTCAATACAAAAAAGTGACTTATGACTACAAAAGAATTCGAAAGAATTTAAATAAATTTGAATTATTTTTTAAATAAAAAAAAATCTATTTCTTTCAGTAAAATTTGTGTGAACTTAGAGGAAATTAAGAGAAATGAGAAGATTTTCATTAAATTTTATAAAAAGTTAAGCTAAATTTAAAAGGAAATCAAATCAATTGAAAGCAATTTAAAAATATGAAAAATGCATTTAATTCAGAATATTTGAAAAAATTAGATCTTTAAGAATAATTAAAAGGGCCTTCAACAGATTTTTCACGAAATGCCTACGAATGTAAGAAGCGTAAAAAAGAATTCAGGATTAATTAAATAGAAACTTTTTAAAAATCCATTGAATTGAGTAACAATGAGTTAAACGTAGAAGAATTCAAGAGAATTTAGGATAATTAAATAAGATTTTTAGGTGAACTCCAAATAAATTGCAAAAAATGTTTTAAAATCTCTTCAAATCTTCATAATCCTACTAAATGCCTCAACTGAGGGGCCGGATCGTATAAGGGCGTATAGAATTTTCTCGTGCGGAATCATAGTCCCCTGGAAGCTTTAAAACAAATTTTGGATTTAAAATTATTAAAGGATATATCTTGACGTGAAATTTTATTGTGCATCTTTTTTTTTAGACAAAAAGTTGAAACTTTTTTAGTTTTCGAAATAAAACCAAAAAACTTCCTTTTTTAAAAAAATTTGATTCTTATCCGTTTTTCACTTCAACTCGTGCTCAGTGCTTCAGTTTTTGATATTTTTTAATGAAAATTTAGGGAATGTGCTTTAAGGTGTCTTTGATTAAAAATATGATAGAAATTCAAATCTGTTTTTTTCAAAAATTAATATTCATTTTTTTCTGATGCTCGGCGCGAATCGAACACTTGTAACTTCCAGCGTTTCGTTTAGCGAGCGAATTTTGAGCACGTAAATACTTCGCTCGACAAGAATTCGAAGAAAGGTATAATGAAGTTTTTTGGAAAGTTTCAGATCAAAATATTTAATAGTATAGGGGTATTTATGATTTTAGTGAACGTCCGCGCTGGAGTTTTTGTGAGATATTCAACTTTATTAGGCTTACAATTTAATTTAATGTGCACTGTCCAGAGCATAGTTAAGGACTAAGTGATCTGCTTTATTTTTGAAATAGATTTAGACAAAGTGTTAGAAAATTTGTGCATAGGTTTATTTTCAAAATGCATGTTCAAGGTCGCTTACGAGTTAAGCCGAATGTCGGTGTAAACATTAGGTGTAAATTAAATTATCTTACATTTAAATCTAAAGAAACCGAAAAAATACATTCAAAATTAAATAAAATTCATGAATATTTTGTTAACTTATTTTTGTTTAAATTTTATTCACTAAAAAATTTCATAAGATCATATAAGCAAAAACTCTCTAGCAAGAGAACATGGCACAGCGGTGTGCACAGCAAGCTCGAAATTTCCAACGCTGACGTTGACAAAATCATAACTACTCCTAAACTATTAAATATTTTAATCTGAAACTTTCCAAAAAACTTTATTATACCTTTCTCCAAATCTTTGTAGCTCAAAGTATTTGCCTGCTCAAGATTTCCTTGCTAAACGAACCGCTGGAAGTTACAAGTGTTCGATTTGCGCCGAGCATCAGAAAAAAATTAATAATAATTTTTGAAAACAGCGGTCATGAATTTCTATCATATTGTCAACCGAAGGACATCTTAAAGCACATTCCCTGAAATTTTTTTTAAAAAAATTATAGAAACTGAAGCACTGAGCACGAATTGAATTGAAAACGGATTAAAATCAAGTTTTTCAAAAAAGTCAGTTTTTTGGTTTTATTTCGAAAACTAAAAAAGTTACAACTTTTTGTCTTAAGGAATAAAGATGCACAATAAAATTTCACGTCCATACATATCCTTAACAAATTTTAAATCTAAAATTTTTTTGAAGCCTCCAGTGGACTATCATTTCGCACGAGAAAACTCTATACGCCCTTATACGATCCGGCCCCTCAATTATTGTCAATTAATTTAGTTACATTCATTAAAATATTAAAATCTTATTAAATATTATAATCTAAAACTAAATAATAAAAAATAAAACTCTTGGACATTCCCTAAAATTTTAGAAATCTTTTGAAAATGCATTTGGAATCTTAAAATACTCTAAAATATTTTAAAATCTTTGAAATCTCTTGAAACTATTGAAATAAGTAAACAAATTCTGAGTAATGCTGCCGTAAGTTGCGGGTTTTTTCTGAAATTTTGAACTTTTTTTTGACTTTTCAGTTCGGAAAAAATGATAAATATTCATTCTTATTCATATAAAAATGCTCTGTTTTGTATTGCTTGCTCAATATATGTTTATGAATAAAAATCAAATTAAAGTAAAAAATGTATGAAAAACCACAACTTGCAATAAATTATTTAAGATGAGATAGTGATAAACAATAATAATTTGTTTAAACAATTATTTTAGTTAAAATTTATTCATTTTTACCGAAAGCTTTAAGTTCTGAGTGAAAAGTTGACAAAAAGTGGAAAGTTAAAAAAAACTGCAACCTTATAACATTTGTTGAATAGTATATTGATAGACTATTTATAGAACATATTGATAGAATCATAAATATTATTTTTGTTATTTTTTTAATTATTCATATACTCAAGTGAAAACTAGACAAAATTTTAATAAGAACCATAGATTTTTAGTATGACTGAAAGAGAATGTTATTTAAAATAATAATTGCATTCTCGAAACAATCATTTCTGTTAACATTAAGATTACATTAACATTAAGTAGACAAAAAATAGAATATTTAAAAAAACTGCAGCCTTCTAGCGTGTTTTGAGAGAATCCTGATATATAAATAAATTGATAATAAATTGTTTGAACAATTACGTCTGTAAAATTTAATTGATTATTGCCTTGATCTAAATGAAAATTTGAGAACAATTTGAAAAAATTCGGGAAAACCCCCAGAATTTCTACATTACTATTCTAAGAGAAAGTTTCTGCAAAATAACCAAATGTTTAAATAATTAATTTTGTTAAATTTTATGAATTATTACGACATTCTAAGTAAAAAATAAACAAAAATATAAAAATTTCAGAAAACCCACAACTTCTAGCAGTATTAAAAAAATTGTATTGAAAATAAGAAGTTAACAATAATAATCATGTTTCTCAACTTTAATTCATTATTACCTCACTCTAAATAAAAACTGGACCAAAATTCAAAAATTTTAGAAAAAACTGAATTCTTTTATCATTATTTTAAGACAATATTGTTACAGATGATAATAAATTGTTTAAACAATTATTTATGTTGAATAAAATTAATTTTCAACCAGAAAAAGGAAAAGATTTTTCATCAAAATAATTAAATAACAACCAGAAAATTTTATGCTCTGAAGATGAATTTTCAACAAAAGATTTGCATTTTGAAAGTAAATTAAGGTTCAAATAAATTAATTAGTAACCACAAATGAAATATTTAAATATTTACACTACCGTCGGAAATTATGAGATCGATTGACGCAAGCACTATTAAAAATCACCGCTGGCTTTGAACCACGATGACTCAGCGAAAAAAAAAGACAGAGCATTTAAAAAAAACAGTTGGAAAGCCTATGAAATTCCACGCCTACTATTGCCAAACAGATTTTTTTCGATCTTCTGAAGAGAATACAGAACGTATTAAGTTTTTTTAAAAATTCTAGATTTTCTAAAATTTTGTACCTCGACTTCAACTTTTAGCATGACCTAGGAAAATAGTTCAAAAAATCTGAAAATTATGTAACATAGAGCCTGAAATTTTATTTTTAATTCAAGCCAAAAAAATTCCCAAAATCTTCATCGGTTTCCGAGATACGATTAAAAATGTTAATCGTACCTGAGTTGAGTTTTAGTCGATCACGGTTCTCGGCCGGTCTGCTGCTCGCCTCCTTCGTTGAGGCAGGAACGAATAGGCCACGCACAGAGGTGGT
>JAAAKG020145244.1:6005-32894 GCA_010014905.2 Druon quercuslanigerum | reverse complement strand
CCCTCCCTACCGAGTGAGTCACGCCTACCCCGAAAGGGAAACGGCTTAATGGTGTAATAATAATAATAATAATAAATATTTTTCTCTCCATTGATGGCCAATTCTTTCGATACAAACAGTTAAGTAGTTGAATTTTTAGCCAAACAGTCGAGTTTTTGAAGAAAATACAATTTAGTTTCTGCTGAATATGGTCACTATAATTAATAAGCAGTCGCGGACAACAGGCGTAACAACCTTGTCGAATGCGGAGTGGCATCTGGGGTACCGGGCAACTTTTTAAAGTAAGCAGCATTATCCTTGCAGGTGGGACTCGACAAGGACGGACGAACCCTTTTAATTTAGCTGGAAACACGAAGACGAACCAGCGAAACGCCAACATTCAGTGAACGAATTAGTTCAAGGATAACTTGCGAAACTGCTACGGTCCAAGCATTATCCCTTTCGGGAAGGCTTTATGGCGCGTATACACACTCTTTGGTGCCAGAAAAACCTAGAGCTTTAGCACGTTTCACATTAGTCAATGCGAAATCAACGTGTCTACTTCTTGAAAACTGAATATGTGCGCGGAGCGCTTTCTCAATCGCTACATGCACAATCTATAGACAGAGATGAAAAAGCGACAGTGAGACCAATCGCGGAAAGCAGGTAGCTTCTAAGAGATGATAGTGATTTCAGGACAAAGAGGAAAATTAATATACATATTCCTCCTAAGCTCCAAGATCTGACTGAAATGGAGGCCTGCCTTCGTGAAGATATATCGGAGGAGTCCGTCCTCTAAAACATCAGTTGCTCTGTGTATGGTGCTGCTAAAAGCTATGGATGATACAAATTGAAGGCTGGTATTCAGTGTGTGATTGACTACATAGGATCTGGTAGACCGTTCACGAAAAGGGTTCAAAAGTTTGCCCAAGAACTGGAAACCTTTAACCACACACTGAAGAAGTCAAAGTTGTTGACAAGCAAGCAGCATATTGTTGACTAAATATGGGTGTTTTCTGACACAAGGAGGAGAATACAGAAGAGAAACATATGGATCAGAGAGAATCAACAGTCTCTTGTTAACCAATCGCGCCTCTTCGGCATTCCTTCCGATTCTCTCAAAAATCCATCCAAACCCAACGAGAAATAGTCAGGAACCACGAAATGATTGGCAAAGGAGCGGTCCTTCACAAAGCCACAGAGCAGGTGGCCTTGACTCTTTGACTGAATTTTTACATCATAAATTAGAAAAGTGCGTTACTTAATCTATATGCTTCTATTCTAAAAGCCGATGTAAAGAAATCAGAGGTTAAAGATTCCGCCAAGAGCTACTTTGCAAGAAAATTCACGGAAACTTTTACAGAAATGTAGAAGAATAGTCCTTCTCAAAGGAGAAAACGTTTATTTTTCTCAATTCATAAAAGTTTGATAGAGATACAGAGGGTTTCATTTTCGCATGGCAGTACGGTGTAATTTCTACCTTAGTATACTGGGACCGCATTTTATGTCAAGAAGCTCCCAGCGGTAGGTGCAGAGCGTGTCATGCACACGCTGAGTACCTAGAACACATACTACCTGGGTGTCTCACTCGCGATGGAATTACGTATCTCTACTGACATAATGTGGCCCTAAGAGTGCTTTATTACCATTTTTGTCGCTCTTGCGGAGTTGGATATGACCCTGCCCTGCCGAAAACTGCGATGAAGATAGAGTCAATTGTCCAAAACGAGAATTGCCAAATTTTCTGGAACTACAATTTTCGGATAGCCGTCTCCGTTATACACTCGAGGCCTGACATCGTTCTCCAAGACTTCGAGAAACGAACTATATTCGTGATCAAAATCTTGGCTCCGTCTGACCTTATCATCACTCTTGAAGAGAAGGATAAGGAGGAGAAATATCAAGACCTCAAAAAGGAGCTGAAACGACTGCACACAAAATATTCGGTTAAATTAATAGTCATTGTTGCTCCGGTGCTATCATGTAGTGCTTCTTTAACCATTTTTTTAAATTACACACGCACTCTCTCTCTCACACACACACTTTTACACACACACACACACACACACACACATATATATATATATATATATATATATATATATTTATATGGTACGTTCTGTATCACACAGTTTCGTCAGTGAAATTCGGTGGAAAAAATACACAGACGAACATAACACATATTGTGATTCTTTTTCAAAACATCCCACGAAAGATACATTCATCCTAAAATATAACTTCTAAATAATTTAAGAAAATGAAATAGTGACAGGTATCTTCAAGGGAAAATGTGTATACCTCGATAAATTATTTTATTTTATGATATTCGGCGAATTTTTTAATTTATACAAATGAATACATTCTGCTGATAATGTAAGGAATGGTTATGAATATATAAGGACACATATCTCTGGCCCATTGCTATTTTTTTTAAGTAATGCAATTTTAATTATTCTAGATCAGCTAGGACTCTAGAGACCTGTTATCAGTTACATTTTAAAGTCCAAATTTGTAAAATTATACTATTGACAGTACTTTAACAAATTTAAACTTTAAATGATCCTGATAGACGTGGCCTTCTATATTTTGAAACAATTCTGAAAATTTCAACCTGAAATTTACATTTGATGAACAAATTTTTGCAAAAAATTATTGTACCCCTTTGTTATGAAACCTGGACATGACGACGGGGAACAGTTCCACCCAACTTGACCCACTTATCATTGTACACACGTACTGCGATATAGTATCCATTGCGGTCCACAAGATCGGCAGGTTCAGGATCTATTTCCTCTAAGTTATTATCTGTAAGAAAAATATAGACAATTTTAATTTAATCAGTTGAAAAAATTCCAGAACTAAGGCTACACTCCAAGTCCCATTTAATAACAGTTTCGGCAGTTGCCCTGAACTGTCCTTGTTACTAAATCGGTCTGGGCTGCTTGAACCGTTGCCAAAATAAAGGCATAATATTGCACAACATATTCGTATGAGTACTTGCGCACTGCTATTCTGCCGAGGCCATCATGTGGTGCAAGGCTTCAATTTCCCCAAACAAACCGTATAGTTTATAGAAGGCCAATCATAAGCCATCCATATAAATTACGTAACACATTTATTGCCATTATTTTGATCCCCCCTCTCCCTGTGTGAAAAGTTAAAAAATGGTTAAGACCCTCCCACAACACATTTTACCTCATTTGTTTTAAAATATATTAAGACACGTTTTATTAAATTCAGTTCAGTTACTTACTATCCAAAACATTTAAATTAGCTTTTTTATATTAGGCAACATATATTACCTATATACAAAATTTTATCACAATTCCAAAAAATAAAAACCACAGCTATTTTTTTACTGCTCAGAACTGAAGAATGTACACATAAAAATTTATAAACTTGCAACTTCAGTGGAAAATTTTATAATTTTGACGATGTAAATTTGATATCTTTTCAGTCTAGAACATTTAAAAATTAAAACTTTTGACGTTTCATCTTCAAAGCATCTTAATTTAAGGAGTTTGATGTTTAGATCTTTGAAATTATTGATTCTTTAACTTCAAATTTAAAAATTAAAGAATTTACCATTGTAAGTCTTTAAAATTAAACCATACATTAAAAAAAAGTTCTAAAAAAAATTAGTTAAAACTATATGTATATGTATATAAAATTATTATTATTATTAAATTATTATATATTATTATATATATTAAATATCCCAAAGTAATAAATTTTTAATGGTAAATATTGAAAATGTAAGAATTTTAAATTGAAAACCATTAAAATATAAGAATTTTCAAATGTAAATCTTTAAAATTGAAATATCTAACAAAATATTTTAAATTGTATACCCTAAAAATATATAACTGGAAAATTAAAAAGATTATTCTGTTTATAAATATATGGAATTTTCAATTATAATTTTTAACAAATTGTAAAACTCTGAATTATGAATTCTATTAGGAATTTATTATGAATTAATTTTCAGAATTTTAAAAATTTCAAGTTCTAAGTTTCACAATTTAAGACTCTGTAAATCTAATAATTTCTATTTAAATTTTTCTTGTTTTGAATGATTTGCATAATTATGCATACATCTTTAAAATTAAAGAGTTTTTTATTGCAAACCTTTAAAATTAAACTATTAAAAATACATTTGTCATCAAATGCAGATCTTCAATATAGACTCATTGCAGAAATATTTTACAAATTTCTTGATTTTTAACAATTAAATTTAAATTGAATTTTTAAATTGAACAAGAATGTGAATTTTTAAATGTTAATATCATTATAGTAGATTAGTGTCAATAATGGAAAACAATATAAAGATAAAATTGAAAAAATAAACATTTTTTGGAATCGACGGTGTTAGCATTTTTTAATTCCTACTCAACATCTGAAATTATTGAATTATTCATTTTTTCAACATAAAAATTAAAAAAAATTATTGTGACCATAATAAAGAATAATTAAAATTTACTACAACAATACTATACAAATTCCTCAAATATTTGATCAAATCACCTAACTTTATATATTTAACAACAATTTAGAAGATTATAATTTTTTACTGAATGTTCTATACATTTCTATTAATTGTTCAATCGTTCGTTAGATCATAACACACATTTTTCTACAAAGGAGTGAAAATTAAAAATATTAGGCTAATTATACTGATATTAAGATCTTTGAATTAAAATTTTAAAAAAATATCTTTTACTTCGCTGTACTGTAAATCAAACTACAGAAGTTCCAAGTGGATGTCGAGTGATTTTCCCTTAAGCTACTCGAGAGATCGAAGAAGAATCCCTTTCCAGAGCTATTATTTAGCATTTTTTAAATTAACTTTTCGACTGAAAAAAATCTTCTTTACTCCGCTAGGAATCGAACTGAAGAAGCTCTTTTTCAGAATTTAAAAAATATATTTTATTCATATCACCATCTAGTCTGAAAAGACGTTAAGAATTTCTGTTGATCTCTTATGATAATGTAGATTCCTTGAAAAATTTGAATAACTAACATCTGTAAAACTAATTCATGTATTTCCCAAGTAGGATTCTCCTTTCGATCTCGATAGTAGCTTAAGGGAAACGCAACCGAACAGCAATCGAATGTTCTGACGTTTAGTTGCTGGCCTTTTGTAACAGCCTCCTGTAACAGTTTCTAAAGCTTATTTGCCCTCCCCGCCCCAAAAAAATGTTACGTAATCTATGGATGGCCCCTTACGTTTCGAGTAAATAGTATAATATTAAACAGTCCAGAGGCAGCTCTAGAGCATAGTTTTGCATTCTCTGATATTGGTTTTACATTATATTGGAGCATTTAAATTACCGTTCAGAAGCGATGTCTGCTTATAAAACGCTCCAAACTTTTTGAACGTTACCAGGTTTATTCGTATACAGTATATTCCAACGGTATAAATATTATCTCGTACTAGTTCATCATACTGCTTAAATTCTGTTTCTCCCCATGCAGTTTTTCCTAAAAATGTAAGAAAAACATAGATACTAATTATTTTAGGCTTATAAAATTCCTTTACTTAGAACAAATAAATTTTGCTAAACTATGAGTCTACTAATGATACGCCTTTTTATCTGGACTTCAGGCACCCTTTTATTTTTGAATACCTTCATCCTAAAATTACTAAAGCAAGTCTTCAACTGACTCTTCCATAAAAACCTTATCATCTGCAAACGATAACCCACGTACCCTTACTGTTTCGAGATCCACACCTTCTTCTTTGAATAGGCCATTTTTAAACACTTGCAACGTCGTATTATATGGGATTACTATTTGATAGTAATTGATCAAATTAACTAGTCTTTAGCGCGGCTGTTGAATTTTCTAGATTTGCAGCTTACAATTTCAGTTTCACGGTAAAAACCTTAACAGATTTTAAAATGTAAGCAACGCAATTGTAATAACCGAGAGTTTGTAAGAGACTGGCTTTCATAGGACAGTAAAAGCCCTAACGGAGACAGCCGTCTGCGTTACACACTCGGGGCCTGACATCGTTCTCCAAGACTTCGAGAAACGAACTATATTCGTGATCAAATTCTTGATCCGAGAGTTTGTGAAAAACTGATTTTTATTGGACACGAAAAGCAAAACAAGTGTCAAATTACACAGGCGTCTTCTTTTTTTGGCTGTCAAACGTGTCGGCTGTTTGAAAATGCTACGAAATTCCGGCAAGTGATAAAACTAAATTTTAAAATTCAAGAGGATCGTTTTTAAAAAAGCCCAAATTTGAACTTGAAAAGTCCTAAAAGATAATCCCAATAAAATATGTAATAACAATAGAGTACCCCCTCCCGCCAATATATGAAAAATAGCTCAATTTTCAATGTTATTTGGAATATATTAAGTCTAACCTATAGTTAAGCAAATTGCAATTAAATTTTCTACCAAAATCTTTGATAGTAATTGATCAAATTAACTTTAGGTCTATTGAGAAGCAGCGTTCTAGAACCGACGGTACATTTTCCTCACCGAGCGGAGTTGGCTTTTAAAGTACATATACATATTGGTAATTTAATTGTGTATTTTTTTTTCTAGTAAAAAAGTTATCGCTTTTTACGTTTTATAAGAATTTGTAATTTTTAAGTTAAAATTTGAAACTTGATTCAAAATTCTCCATTAGCATACCGTTTAACGAGAAAAATTCATTGACGGTTGGAAAATTAAATTCTGATTCCTTTTTTTATCGCAATATTTTTTTCCTAGTTCAAAAACATTATAATTCACTCACTTTGACTTTTACTAGCTCGTTCGATGCTAACGGATGCCTGCGCCAATGCTACGCTGGCACGTTCGATCGCAGCACGATCCAAGTTCTGTCTAGTATGTTGCTGTCTTGGTGATAGCACATTCTGTCCTAATAAAGCAGGTGGTGTACGTGATACACGTGGCGAAATTCCATCTAAAAATGTAAAATATAATAAAAGGATTTTTATTAAAGCATTATTTAAACGAACCTGAAAAGTTTGCTATTGGTTCGAAATAAAGATAGTACATACCTAATCACAAGGCCTCTTAATTTGAACACATTAAAATTAGCTTTAAATATACATTACGTTAAATGCATTACTTTTTTATATCTTTATGTTGTTGCTCTTAAATCTACGCAGGAAAAGCAGCTACTAAATATTTCAGACACGCACTCTTTTTTTCACAAAACCCCTGCTAAAAAAAAAAACTTTTGGCAGAGAAGCGCCGTATAGGGGAAAGTGGTTGGAGAGCATCGCATGCGCCCGGCAGCGACTCCAACTTTGGCATGTAGAGATACTGCGCTTGTGCTAATTAAGCGTAAGAGGAACAGAGCGTGGCTTATCATTGCCATGGTGACGAGTTGTCGCTTCGTGTTCCTCTTACGCGTCCTAGCGCAAGCGCAGTACGTCTACATGTCAAATTTAGGATCGCTGTTAATCAAAAGTTATCTGTTAATTACGATACAGCTTCATTAATGCTCGGAAGCAATCATAAATGCTTATGACTGACCATCAATTATTGTAAATTTCCATAAATAATACTGAATATCCTTAAATTACCAAAATTTTCATTAGTTTCTATTTTTAAAAATGGATAAAAAAATTGTAAAACCCGGATTACATTAAAAGCATAAAAAACTACACTATTTATTTCAATGGTCTCTAACAAATTATTCACTGGTTGTTCAGAAGAAAAAACTTGATGTTTTTGCCTAATCATAAAAAGTGTTTAAGTTAGAAAAATTATAATATACTAACGTGTTTGATGCGAATTTGTGAATGACATAATTTCAGAATGTGGAGATGAATATGAAGACTGTGCTGTGTCTATACGAGGTAGTCTTCTTCGCCGGCGATCATCGCTTCCATCTGTAAGATATATATGGATTTAAAATAAATAAATTTAAAAAATCTAGACAGCCTCAGATATACATTTTTAGTTTTTTATTCATTGTGACTTATTTGTGTCTATTGGCAGATATTCATCAGTAAACTTTGAACTTTATTTGTGGAAGTTATGCCGATATAACATAAGCAATGACTTTGATTTCGTTTTGCTATATAGCGCTAAAACTGTGAATTTTTTTTTAATTTTAAGGATGTTTAAAATGCTCCTTATAACCTAAAATATACAACAATTTTTGACAAGTCTACCGAAAGACATTTTTCTATAAATTTGTTTGAAGTATCTGTAGTAAATAATTTCCTGGCGCTTAGGAAAGTGATTTTTTTCTCAATCTCAACCATTTTTCACAATTAAAACAAACTATAATACACTCACGTGGATTATCAGGAATCTGTAATCTAAGTTGGTGCATAAAACGATGGAATTGTTCAGGATTCATTAAAGTAATTTCTTCAAGTGATGGTTGAGGTTCATCCAGCCTTGTTCTTATTCGAAGTCCCCGTTCATGAGTACCCCGATCAGTTCCGTCTAATATGGTTGAAAATGTAATTTAAATGTATTGAATATATCAAGTTTAAAAAAATATGTAAAAATAAGACAACTTTGGCCGTCATAATCAATCCAAGATTAGAAGTTTGCAAATTGAGACGTCAAATTAAACATCATCAAACCCAAAAACACCAGTATAGTGGTGCAGTGCAGTATAGTGGTACAATTTCACAATCAGGGACACCAAAAATTCTTTTATACAAGTTTTCATACAAACGTATATAAAAATTTAACAATTTTAGCTGCTATTCTTGATCGATCATGTTGAATTATTAGCTCTTGTCACCTTCGAAATCAGCGACCCTAAAAAACCCCTGGTACCAATTTTCAGACAAACGTGCGTATTCAATAATTTTGATCATCATATTGGATCCGCAATTTTAAATTTGAAACCTTTAATGTCGAAAATGGCTGTTGTAATCGAAGGTAGCTAAAACACTATTCGTTGAACGTACTCTGCATTTTATAAATTTATGAATAATTTTTTGGAAATTTATGGAAACATATCGCAAGTTACCGAAAACTTTTAATAACTATTTTTCTAAACGCTTACACCATTGCTCGGACTGTTGAATTCACAGTCATTTCTTATAAGCAGTAATAAAAAATTAAAATTTCAGTTTAAGCTGCGATGTGTTTTTTTTTACAAATCTTCATTACATAGTATGGACTAAAAAGTTTGTCAAATAGGTTCAAAAAAATTGAATTTAAAAAATATTTTCTTTCGTTTCATTATTTTAAAAAGTTACCTTGTTTAGTTTGTAAACTAAAACTTTTGCTGTCACCCAAACAAAAATTTTTCGAAATAGGTACCATGATAATAATGCATATTTCAACTATTTCAAAGTGAAGTAGGAATTTTTAAGTACAGTCGATACCGGCATGTAAGATATTTTAAGGTATGATTGGCTTAGAATTATAATATATTTTACTTACGAACAGAATTATTGAGAAATGTCATAAAAATGAAGAAAAGCAGAGTAAACGTAGAAATGCCCATGATTATGGAAACAGAAACTGATTTTTAAATTATTTCTTGAACTTGAACGATAATATCTTTAACTGCTTGTGCTGGTATATATACAAGCGCTAGCGTAATATGGGTCAATAGTATTAACTATAATTAGGTGATGAAATTTACTTCTTTCGTAGTAGAAAAGATTTGTTTACTATCCTTGAAAAAATTAGATAGTCGAGATGCATACTCGTTGAGCACGTGTCAACTAGAAACGAATTTATACAAGTGCCCTAAATACCCTGAAATTAACAACCGTCATAAAAGAACCAGTTACTTACGAAATGCTCAATTCTATGAAGGATCCAGAAAATAACAAACAGTAACGAGTAACGTTTACATAAATAATTTAATTTGCCAAAGGCACACAAATAAAAACCTGCTTTTCGTCTGATTAGATTCTCTTTCTTGGCTGTATTCACTTGGAGAAGGGTCTGTTTCACTAGGGTCATTATAGAAGTGTGTGATATTAGCATGCATGAAAGTGTGAGTCGTCTCGAATTTTGGTATTTGTTGTGCGGTATCGAAACTCAGAGGCATGGTCTCGTATTTTCCAAACAAATAAACCAAGGCATCACAATGTATTACGAATACGATATGAGAACTGAAGGTAAACGATTTTGTTGCTTACATATGATAGCGATACATTTATAATAGAAGAAGGCGATATGTCAAATAAACAGCAAACCGAGAAGACGGCAATATAACGATAATAATTGAACGAACAGTTTAACTGTAATGATAGGACAAAATTAAAAATGAACGAACCTGATAATTATGTGTATAATCTTTCAGGAAAGCCGGGTTCTAGTGACGAGGATGAAACGAAAGTTTTACTCAACAAACAGTCAGAAAAATACACTATCTATCAAGACAAGCTTAAGCGAACAATGGAAATGCAGCACGAATCTCAAGCCGAATTGAAGGAATTATTGAAAGCTAAACAAATAGAAACGACTGCTAATAAGAAAGAAGGAGTTAGACTCAAGAAATTAAAGCCCCAAACAATGTCTATAGATAGTATCCCTCTAGTAAAGGCTCAAGCATTCGAATTTCTAAATACAGTAGCTTTGGAAGATATAATCAGAAACACTTTTCCTGAAGAATTAAACAAACTCAATTTCAACAAAAATACTTAGAACAAATTTATTTTCCAAAAAGAACAAGCCGCGCAGTCAAGTTATTCAAATATGGTAAGTCAGATAAAAGGAGCGATTCGAATTCGAGCCGCACGTTTAAAACGATGGGTGAAAGAACGATGTTACGAATGCGATGACTATAGTCATTTTCAAAAGGATTGTCCAAGAAAGGGGCGAGGTCTTAAAAAATGTTATGATTGCAAAAAATTTGTTAATCATAAAGCACTTAATTTCTGGCACAGCATTAACAAATCAGGTCAAGCACGTGGGAGTAAACGAGGAGTTGACAATAACGGGAGACACGATCAGAAACTGCACTCTAACAACAAACAATATTTAAAACCACAAAACCAAATAAACCAGTATGAAGGGAACATCAACCATTGGGGAGCATTAAACAAAAACAACAGGGGACGAACGAACTGAAACAAAAATTTCAACAAACGGAATCAAAACAATTCTAATGTCGATTACCAGGGTCCCCAATATTGAACTGGTAGGAACCCGGTCCCAATGGCGAATCTTGTAATCCAGACGAACGATCCACAAAAAAGGAGAAAGGTATGCAAAAAGTTTATTTATCACGTACTACTAAACACGAGATGATAGTAAAAGAATCTTACGATGGTATAGGAAGTAGGTTGTCAGTCACATTTTTGGCGGCTCATATAATAAAATGTGCGAATAAAGACGAAAGTGCAAACATTACGGAAGGTCAGAGTAATTTGCATTTATTTGCTAACTATGAAAATGGGAGAACCTTTACACTGAAAAATGTAATCTATTCTAAATCACTGTCTGAAAATTTTCTGTACTTATGATGCTTATTAGATCATTGAGTTTGAAATTGATAAAGGAGAGGATTTGAACGACGGGCAATGATTTTAGATTATTCTCTCACAGTTGTAAGTCTGGAACAAAAATTAGAAAAGGAAAAAAATAAATGAAATCGCGAAGAACAGTGAGCCGGTGGTAGAAGTTGAGGGCGAAAGTGATAAACTAACGGTAGAACGACAACTTTCGAAACAACTGTGCAAATTTCAGAAAATCAAACAATTAAAAAGGTTATACTATATAACTAACTATAAATTTTTATACAACGATTTCGGACAGGAAAATTGTAAATAATGACGATCTGCCTTCAGTTGATTTGTTAGATTGTGGTTCACCTTTTACGAATTCTTATAATAATTTTATTAAATTGAATAAAGCAAAGTTGTGGCACGTACGAATGAGCCACGGCTTCCTTAATTACCTTTAAAAAATCCAAATTATTTGGAAAGAAAATTAGGAACTAGAAAATGTTAAGTTTGATGAATCTAGTTTAAATTGTGGAAGTGCTATTCCAAAATACAACGATTAGCTTTTCAAAAAGAACGAGGTCGTGCAAGGCGACTGCTACAAATCATTTAATCTGATATGATGGAAATGATTTGCTGTGCAACAAACCCTTCAGGTTATCAGTATTTTGTAGTTTTACTAGGTGATTACTCACGAATGGCTATATGGTGTATCCAATGAGAAATAAAGATATGACGGTCACTGCCTTGAACAATTCTTAATAAGTTCTGGAAATCTTTTAGGTAAAGACAATAAGGTGTGTTGCCTACGATCTGACAAAGGCACAGAATTTACAGATGAAGTTATACAGTTATACATACGAAGTTTTATCACGAGAAGGCATTGAACGAAAGTCAATTTGCCCGGATCCACCATAGCACAATAGCACTTCAGAACGTTTTAATCAAACTATTCAGAAAAAGATCCGAGCTCTTATGCTGGACTCGAAGTTGCCTTCGAATATGTGGGATCTTTCTGTCGGTGCATCTGTCCACAAGACAAATTAAATCTGAACCAAATAAAACTATTTGGGTGTCTAGCATACTGGAGAGTAATACGAAAACTGGATTCAAAATTTTGAGAGCCTAAAAGATAGAAATGTTACGAGTCACGATACATCAGTTTTAATGAAAAGTTCGTATATTAAGATAAATTTAAGGAAAATATCAATGAAGCTATATCCTTAATGAACGAACTGTTAACCTTTGAAGAAAAAGTTCAAAACGACAGCGAAGAATAGTCAAAAACGGTGGTAGCAGCGAAAACGGATAAAGGAAGGCCAAGAAAACGGCAGTTAGATGTGGATGAGGAATTAATCAAAGACGTAAAACTTAAATCAAATTTCCACGTACATTCGTACAATATGCAAAGCTAAAAATTTCGGGACACAAGTTTGGGCTACACTATGATACAGTGTAAGGCTGTAAACGAGTTAATTGTATTTCCACTAATTTAAGAGGAATTTAAAGCGACAGAAAACCACCATGCAGACGAATTGTTGCATACATGTTTGGCTAACCTAAACAAAGATCCAGTAACGATTAAGGACACGATGATGTCTAAAGTCAAAGAAAATGGGAATATAGCTATCGAAGATGAATTCAATGAAATGAACAAGAACAAATTATAGGAATTAGCAGATCGCGCATAGACTGACGGGTCTGAAGAACGACCAAACTTAGTTAATTCAAAATGGGTGTTGCAAAACTGAGCCTAAGGGGAATACAACATTCAACGCACGATTAGTAATAAGGGGTTACAAGGACAAAAACATTTACGCTTTGAAGGAAACATATGCCCCGGTTTCAAAACTAGTTTTAGTCAGGACGGATTTAGTAATTATAAATTATCTTGATCTCAATGTCTGTCAGTTTGACGTTAAGACAGCATTTTTGAACGGGAATATTAAAGCAGAAATATTTATGGAAATTCCTAAACGCGTAAGGGTGCCAAATGGAACGAGATAAAAGGAAGTATGTAAACTAATAAGCGCAACTTATGGTCTTCGAATTAGTCCAAAAAGACAGAGTGAGAAATTTACGGAAATAGCTCATTGTTTAGGTTTAATAAGTGGCGATCACGATCCGTGTCTTTTTAAAACGTGATCATAAATCTAAGAGTATGAAGATTACACAAGAAGAATATATAAATCGTATTTTCATTAAATTCAGTCTTGAAAACGCAGATACCGGGAGGCTGTAGAAAGTTCTCTGTATCTTGCAGGTGCAACAGAACCTGATATAGCATAGACAATAAATGTTCTAAGCAGACATCAAATCAATCCGACACAACACGAATGGTAAATAGTTAAAAGAGTTTTTTTATATTTAAAAGGTACAATTACAGTAGGGCTGAATTACTATGGCCTGCATAACGATCTAGTAATAGCTTATTCGAATGCTAGATTTGCTGATTGTAAAAATTGCATCTCTACAAGTGGATATGTCATCCAACTATTCGGTGATCCTATTGCATGGAAGACTCAACAAAAAAGTTATGTAGCTTTATCTACATGTCAGGCTGAGTCTGTGGCTATGAGCCATGCATATCAGTAAATTATATCGATAAACAAATCTTCGAATCGAATGTTAAACAACAGATTTATCCGTGTCTCAACTACGGCGCATTACTGAAATTCATGAAGACTATGTCAAGGAATATGTAAAAGAAAACAGAGTAGAAATAAAATGTGCTTCAACAAAAGAAAAGTGGGCAGACATAATGACTAAATTATTGTTTTATGAAACCCATAGACTAATGTTTAATAATATATTAAATTTTAAATTGGTGTAAGATATGAAAAACGATTAGTTTAAATAAGAGTTAATTTTAATAAAAATGATAATCTTTGGCTAATTGCAGGAAACTGACCGAGTCATCTGTGCAACAGCAACCATAAATAATATTATGAATTTCGTTGAAAGGACGCTAAAACTTGTATAAAATTACTTTGATTAAATCTTGTTTAAGTTTATAATATAACTATTGTTGATTCTACTTATCTACAACACTAGTATGAATAATTTTTTTCTAATTATAGAATTGCGCCTAGCGTAAATTCTGAAGATCGTAACATCACAGTGTTTTCACAATGTTTGCACTTAAACTCTCATTGAGAACTTTTTTCTATTCTTGCCTCCATTCTTGCGTTAACTTCAATTAATGTTAATTAAGTTTTTGGTTTAAAACAGGTTTTTCAATTTATACAAATGACCAGAACTTCCGTAATCTTCAAAGCAATGTATAATTATTAAAGTTCTATCGATTTTTCTAGAATGAAGAAACCTTTTCCGTTTTTCCACCAATTTTAAATATGTTAATAAAAAGTTTTAATATAAAATAAAGCTTTTTCAAATATGTGATATAAATTAGTTTGGATGCATGTTGCTCACCTAGTATTGTAAAAAAAGGCGGAGAAAAGGAAATAAAAAAATGAGAAGTTGATTTTGGTTGACTTTTTTCCCCTATTTTTTCCTTTGTTAGGTATTTGTCTCCAATGAGCGGACAAGCAGATAGTTTGGAAATATAATTTTAAATTGTCAATCTGTTTTCTGTTCTTCGTTGCATCACATTATTCATAAAAAAGAATATTTATTTTTAATCCTAGATAAAAGATTGTTAAATGTGGACACAAAACTCATAACGTATAAAAAATATTTCAAATATTAGCGGTTTCATAAATTTTTGAATAGCTTCTTTTCTTCTTTGGAAAAATAAATAATTTGAATAATTTGGTTCGAGTCAATTAAAAATATAATTAACATTTAATATACACTGGAACCTTGATTTAAGCACAATTTCGTACATGGCTCGCAGTGGCTTTGGTTATAAATCCAAAAGTAAATATTCAGGATTATATGTACCATTTCCTTCATCAGAAATTTAACTCATATTTCAGATTCAAACCATTTTCCTTTTTTCTAAATGTGAAATTAATTAATAGAAACCCAGTAATAAATCCAAATATTGTCATTTAAAAATTTTTAATCTGAAAATTTGTTTGTCTCAAATTAATGGTCAAGTTGGATAGACAGCTTCTATGGATAAAAATTTTAAAAAGTGAAAGCTTCTAAATTTTTGGGATATTTTTTTTGAGACCTAAAAATTCTCGGCACGGTTGTTTAAAGTATCTAAGGAAGCAATCTTTTTCTCCAAAATTACTTATTTTTATTTGAAAAAATACCAGAGTTATAGCACTTACAAAATTAAAAAAAAAATTTTAAATTTTAATAACTAATCTTAAATCGTTTAGACTTTCCACTTGTTAATAAAAAATAGTCCAGGCTAATGAGTGTCCCAAACGAAAGCTACAAATTCGTTACTAATAATTTTTTGATAGGATGCGTAGTTTTTTTTCTATTCGTAAAAAACAGCTTTGAAAATAGCATAACTAAAATATTGGTTTTAATCTTAAAAAATAACATTTAAAAAAAATGTTAATGTTTGAATAAACTTTTTATCAATAATTGTTTGATACAGATTTAGATTAATAATTTGATCAATCATGAACTTATTCTCATATTTATGATTATATGATTATTATTATGTTTCTATTTTAATTTTGATTTGTAAAATACTTAATCTTAAGTATAGTCTGTATTATAACTATGCATCAAGGCATTAGCCGTCAATAAACTAAATTCAATTTAAGTTATCTACTATTTCACAAATCTCTCTTTTGACAAATTTCAATTTTCTCTGCAAAACAAAAGAAAGCTACAAACTTAGTGCAAATTTTAAAAATTGGAAACAAAATTCTGTTAAAAAATAGTACACCAAGACCCTAAATAGACTTCATTAATTTGAAACCCATTAATCGATTGTAATAACAAAAATTTTAATTTTTCCTACCTTTGTGCAAAACATCATTAGTCGATAATATGATCATGGAAACAGAGTAGAACGCGTGAATAATTTTTCAATATGGTCTTTTTATCGTTCTCCATTATCATAATTTTTTAAAATTAATTTATACTTTCCTAAATAGTTTTATTTATTCTGAAAAAATACTTCTGTTTCACTATTGTAACAAAAAATTTCTTAAATACTCAAATTATTATATTTCTAATCTTTATTGTGGGAATTCTCTTTTGTTAAAGCTCCTTGAGCTTTCACGAACACATTCTCATACGCTTCTCGTTCTTCGCGCTCGATTTTGTCTGAAATGTAAACTTTTTACATTATGTTCAGCACTATTATGTTAAATGTATGTATACATGCCATACATTTTGGAAAAATTTTACTGTTAGGTTAAAACGTAATTTGTGTTCGTTTACTGTTCTACTGCGTTTTTCTAATTGTTAATTTAAATACAAAATTAATTTATTTTAACTGAAAATATAAATATTTCGTTGAAAATTTATCGTTTTTGGTAGAAAATTAATCTGCTGGGTTGCAAACTCATTTCATTGGTTGAAAATTTACTATTTTTTTTAAAGTTTAATTATTTTGCTGAGAATTTATTTTTTTTATTCAAAATTAATATTTTTAACTGAAAATTTAACTCATCTTTTGTTAAGAATTCATCCTTTTTTGGTTATTAATAAATATTTATTGTTAAAAACATAATATTTATTCATTAATATTTTATTTTATTTTGATATTATATTTTATTTATTAATATTTTCACCTTAGTTTGCAAAAATTTTTATTCTCAGCTATACTGAAAAATTTATCATTTCATATAATTTCTATAAAAAGTTATTGTAGCTTCTGCCGGATTTCCAAAGAGGTAAATTTTTTTTGTATTATATTTTTATAACAGAAATTTATAACAGAACTTGTAGGTCTTTTTGGTTGAACTCCTGTTTAAAACTTTTTTTGATTTGTCTGACGTTTTTCTAAATAAAATTTTTTTTTGAATATTCGTGCATTTCCCCCGGGAATTTGCTTAGGTCTACAAGAAACAAAAACGAATTTTTTTTTAATGAAATGATATTTAGAGATTGCACAGGCCACATGATTTTTAACACATATGTTCTAAAAGTAGAAAATACCTCTGTTTTGATATGTACCCCGAGGATCCCATAAGTGAAAAAATTTGTTTTGCTAGTTTTTGCGCTAATTACGATTTTTGTGCGATTTTTAAGAGAAATTTCTGATACATAATATACTACATTATACTCATAATTAGATAATGAAACATTTCTTTAAACAGTTTATTATTTTTAGCATTTGTCTCCAAGAATAGAGAGATAAAGTCACGGATTTTCCAAAAGATTTCTACTTTTTGTTTGCTTTTCAATAAGGGTGAAGCAATAATCAATTCAAGTTACAGAAATAATTATTTGCACAATGTGTGTACTATTCTTCATAATAGTTTCTTTACTTAATGATAGAATGTTTCGGTTTTTTCTCAACTTTTTATCTATGTTTGAAGTGTATGCGTATAAAATAATTAATTTTATCAGATCAGGAATAGACAGAGAAGAATCGTAAGAAATAATTAAAATTTCAACTTTTATTTTAATTATAGAAAACTTGGCAGACGAAGACCATTTTTTTAAGAAGCACACAGATCACTCTCTCGTTTATATAGACACTTTTGTAAGACGTAATATGTAATGTCTTTCTTGAGTTAATCACGTTACTGATCCGAAAAGATTGGACAACGATCTATCGCGATTCACTGCTGCTCGCACACTGTTTATCTTAAGCAACAAAGCTATCATCGCACACTTAAACTAAGAAATCACGTGACTTCAAAAATTCATTCAAATAATAAGGAAACCTAAAATAGTTTTGAAATTGGCGATGTCGATAAATTGTATTATTTTCAATCGCAGAAAATCTCATAAAGACGAAACATTACAACTTTAAACAATCTATTTATCAATGTTTCACTTCGATTGACCGGTGACCTTCTCAATATAAAAACATTAACCTAAGACGACTCGCTCGGTTACTGCCCCCCCCCCCTCTTCCAGGCCTTTCTTATTAACTGAAGTTTGGTGGGGCGGCCGTTATAACTACACTTTTCACCATATGACGAATTAGTACATAACTTGGACATGATTTCGACTCGCAAATAAACTTATTGCATAAAGGTGGTAGTTGGGCATATAATATAAACAGCAAATAATACAAACAATAAAATAGCATCGGAAACTACTGAAACTTTAATTGACAAAAGGCATGCACACGGAAACTGTAAAGGTCAAGTAGGTCTGTGTTTGAATGAAAGAGCGAAGGAGCATCTCGAAGATCATGATTTTGTATCTCCCAGAATGCTATAGGCTAGAATGAAAGTAGGAATCAGAAAATTATTTTTCATAGAATGCTAAGCGCCAGTTATACAGTTGTTGACTAATGCTTCGAAAGGGGTCTGTTTATTACAAATTCTTGGTTTAGGCATAAAA
Organism: Druon quercuslanigerum; assembly: GCA_010014905.2. NCBI lineage: Eukaryota > Metazoa > Arthropoda > Insecta > Hymenoptera > Cynipidae > Druon > Druon quercuslanigerum. The sequence continues at coordinate 14,121 of JAAAKG020145244.1, read as the reverse complement.
TGATTTACATGTACACCTACCTGGTCTAAAGGAAATAGCCACAGTATAATTGACAAACACGAATCAAAATTGAGAACCTACAGAAACCGGATGTGCAAATGTACTTCCAAAATAAGATAATCGAAAGCATAGATAAGGTAACCTGGGAGGCGCTATTACGAAATAAAAATATAGAGGGCGCGTGGACTAAGTTCCGGGATATCATTGTTAGATGTGCGATCGAAGTGAATGGTACCGCGTTTGTAGGAAGAATGTCTGGTGATGCTTGGTGGAATGATGAAATTAAGGCTGCCCAAAAAACAAACAAAGAAGCGTATAAGAGAACTTTAAACATGAGAGGTCTTAGAGATGAGGAAAGAAATAGACGCATACATGGTGACAGGCACAAAAAGAGGATACTCAAGCGATTAATTAAAGAAACTAAACATAAAATTAGAGCAGAAGAGGAGGAGAAAATACAAAACTACTCTGAAGGAAGCAAAAAACTGCTTTATAAAGAAATGAAGGGAAAGTAAAGTACAGAATTAGACAACATGAGAAATAGTAAAGAGAAATGCAATATGAGACAGGCGGGATTATAGACGATGTGAAAAAAGTGATTATCGTACCATTATACAAAAGAAAGGAATAGAAATTATAAAGAGTAATTGAAATAATAGCAAAAAGTATTTGGGAAGTCTATAGTGGGTTTATGACAGGAAGGTCATGTACGCATCAAATATTTAGTTCAGGACAAATCAAAGAAAAAAGTTTGAGGGTAGGAAAAAAGTTTTCTTTGCACTTTTTGACCTTGAAAAAGCATTTGACAAGGTAGATAGAAGCAATTTTTATCTTTTCGTCCACTTTTCATTTGTTCAGGAAATAATTAATGCAAGTTAACAAAAATAGATTAGCTGATCCATTTATTATTTTTTTTACCTAATGAAAAATAAACATTAGAGAAACATATTCTAGACAATCTCTTTCTTCTTCGTAAATATATTTTATATTCCAAATTTTTCTTTTACGCTGTGCAATAAGCTTATTTATGTAATTAAAAAAAACCTTTTATAAGTCATTTGCAAACCTGTTCTTCCCACCTGCTCCTAACAAAATTATTCTATTATTTGTTTTTGTATCTTGTGTAAGCTGTTTTTTTTGTTCAAATTAATTTTTTCTTAAGATTGTAAAAAATACAGTACTATTTAAAAAATAATTATTGTTCAAGTTGACTTATCATTCGTTCAGAACTCAAAAGTCGAAGAAAAACTGAAGCTTTCAGAACGAAAAAAGTTCTAGCATTGCTCTAAGAGAATATGGTTATAAACAATGAAAAATTGCTTAAATAACTATGTTTGTTTAGGTGAATTATGTATTTCTTTACCAAGTAAAAAGGGGGTAAAAGTTAAAACTTTTAGAAAAAACTTTAACTATTATAATTACTAATTTTGTTAACATTATCGGATTTAACTCACTCTTATTAAAAATTGGACCAATATTAGAAAATTTATAAAAAAGCTTCCATTTTCTAGCATTATTATGAGAAAATATTATTCACAATAAGAAATTGTTCAAACAATTATGTTTGTTATCATTAATTAATTAGTACCTCACTTTTATTAAAGTTGGACAAAATGTGGAAATTTTGTTAAAAACCCGTGTCTTGGTATCTCTATTCTGAAATAAAATTGATAAGAACGATAATAAATCATTTAAACAATTTATTATACATAAAATTACCAGTAGCAAGATTCACAAAATTTACTTAATTATTTGGAATTTTCTATAAATAATAAGGAAAATGTACAACCGAAAAAAATGTAAAAAATTGAATATAAGAATTAAGACAAAAAGACTTTTCTGTCAGAAAAGTTTTTTTTTAATCACAAAGAAAGAATTTTCAACAAAGAATTTGAATTTTCTATAAAAAAAGTTTGACAACAAAATGCTTAAATTTTTAACGAAATAATTATACTCTCAATAAAATATTTGTATTTTTTGCTAAATAGTTAATATTCAACGAAAAAGAATAAGTTTATACCAAGAGGCAAATTTTTAACAAAGAATATGAAATTTCAATAAAATAAATAAATTTTGAACTAAGAAGATAAGCTTTTAACCAAAAATGGAAGAGTTAAATTTTCAGTTTTTTTCAAACTTGTTCAACTTTAAATCAAGTAGCTGAATTTTTTAAACAAAAAATATTATTTTTATGAAATGTTTGCATTTCCAAAATTAAATTTTTAATCAAATGATACAAATTTTCACGAAACGAATTGTTCTATTTTAGATAAATATTGATGTTTATTTTCACTACTTTTGAAATATTAGATTAGAAAATTCTAAACCCTGCCCAAAAAATAGTTGATTTTCTAATACACACTTTTTGATTTTAGACTACTCACTTTTTAATTCGGGCTGCCAAAAATATGTCGGGATTTTGAACATTTTATGCCCTAAACAAATCATAAAATTGTATGTTTTTAAAACTAATATTCATGGTTATTAGGAAATTTAATTTTCAATGTTGTCCGTTTATTTAATAAATAGATTTTATTTTTTATATGTATGGTTTTTCCTTGAAGAAAATCCTAATCAAATTTAGGGGAGGAGGTCGGTGCAAATCCTGGACAGGGTGCTGGAAATTTAAAAAAAAACCTGACGCAATTTCTGGATGATTATTTTTTTAATAATTTATTATTTTTTGTTGAATGTATGATTATTATATTTAATATTATTACTTATATTATTAAGAACTAGCATTAAGTATAATCTGAATCTCACATTTGAAAATTACAAATAAAGGAAATGATATAAAACAAAAACGTTAGAAAATAATTTGACGTTACACTATTCAAAACAATATTATTAGAAAAAAATAATTCGACTTTGAACAATAAAATAATATGATGTAAAAATCTCAAAAATAAAATAAAAGGAAGAATAAGTTCTAGAGCTTTAAATAAATCGAAACATTTTTTTAATTTTCAAAAGATTTTTGCATTTGTATTTTCTTATTCAGCACAGATAAAAAAATTATTGAGATGGATCAAGAAAAATTCAAAGCTTTAGAATAGGACATTGAATATTTAAATGAATTTTTGTATTATTCTTTCAAATTGTTGGATTATGTTGGTATTTAAAATATAATTTAAAAGTACACAAATAAAACTAAAACAATTTCGAATTTTAAATAGCGTTTCAAGTTATAAACTAAAAAAAAGTTTAACCCAATAGTTCTGAATTTCAATATTAAAATTAAAAATAATTTCTTCTTTAAATTTTAAAAAATTTTAGAATTTCAAATTTTCACCGCACCTCAAACATTTCATATTGGACCAAAAATTTATATCTCGACATACAAAGGAAAATTCAATAATAATACTTGGTTTTTTTCGGTCGTTTTTTGTTAATTATAAAAATAAATATAGTGTGCTGAATGTTAAGGTAGGGCTCTAAAGCCCTGTTCTCACTTACATTCTGAATGAAAAATTAATAAATTTAGAAAATTTAAAGTATTTAAATATCAATTTAAATGTTTAAATTTCGCAAATATATTTATTCCAAATCGTATTTTAATTATAAAATTACCCTCTAACACAAAAAGGGGCATCTACACATGTTCGCAACGAATAGTTCCATCCATTTGGCGCCACACATTCTTCGTCAGATATTGCGCAACATAGTATCCCCTGTGTTCCACATGATCACCATGTTCAGGAAGTACTTTTTCTAGATTTTCTATAAAAAAAATATTAACAATGATAAAATTAATAAATTAAAAAAATTGTGGAACTAAAACTACTAAACTATATCTACTAAATTGTGAGTCTAATAATCATTGTTTAAGAAATTATACTTTTTATTATTGCACAAATTATGAATTTAGTTTTAAAACCCCATACCTAACAAAAAGAAAAAATTCGATTATTATTGGCACGTTCCTTAAGCATTTTCGGGGGTTTCTGTAAATCATGTAGCTCATTTAAATAATTTTCCATAGATGTCACAAAGATTTAAATTCGTTAAAAATTGATTTCAATTATTTAAAAATATTTTGCAAAGATTTCTAACGATATTAGGATGATATATAAGATTAAAAAATATTAATAAAATATTTTAATTATTTCAGAATTATTACCATATATTTCAAAAATATTAGAAATCCCTTGCAAAGCAAGAATATCAGAAATATTTGAGAAAGATTCGCAAAAATTTCAATAATTCTCCAAAGATTTAACAAAGATTTTAATTGCTTAAAATATTAATTTTGATGATAAATGGTATCAAATATTTTTTAAATATTTTTAATACTTTGCAGAGCTTTCTAAAGATTTCAGAAAGTTTGTACAACGATTTCAATAATTGCTAAAATATTTCAAAGATTTTATAAAAATTTCCAAGATTTCAAAAATATTTAAAAGATTTTATAAAGATTTCAATATCTTCTCAGAAATTTCACAAAGATTTAACAGATTTCAACGATTTTTAAAAAAGATTTTACAAAGATTTCCAAGAATTTCAAAATATTTACGAGATTTTATAGATTTAAATATCTTCTCAGAAATTTCACAAAGATTTAACAGATTTCAACGATTTTTTTTAAAGATTTCACAAAGATTTCAATAATTTCCCAAAACTTTCACAAAGATTTTGGTTCAATTAAAAAGATTTCACAAAGATTTCAATGTTTCTCAATATTTATTTTAATGAGTTAAAAATATTTTGCGAAGGTTTCTAAAGATATCACAAAAATATAAAAGATTAAAAAAAGATTTAAAAAAGATTTCCAAAATATTTCAATAATTGCAAAATTATTACCACATATTTAAAAACTATTAGGAATCCCTTGCAAAGCCAGAATATGAAAAATATTTGAGAAAGATTCGCAAAAATTTCAATAATTTTCAGAAATTTGAGAAATTTTTTAAAGATTTAACAGATTTCAACGTTTTTAAATATTTCACAAAGACTTCAAGAAATTCACAAACATTATCAAATATTTCCAAAATATTAAAAATACTTCACAAACAAAGAATATCAGAAAAATTTGAGAAAGATTCATAATAATTTCAATATTTTCCCAAAATTCCACAAAGATTTCGATATGATTTAAAAGATACCACAAATATTTTAATAGTTTAAAATATTGATTTTAATGATTCTATATTTCGCCAAAAATTTCTAAAGATATCAGAAAGATTAGACAAATATTTCAAACATTGCAGATTGATTAAAAAGATTTCACAAACATTTAAATGTTTTTAAATATTTATTTTAATGATTTAAAAATATTTCGCGAAGATTTCTAAAGATATCAAAAAGCTGTAAAAGATTTTAGAAAGATTTGAATATTTTCCGAAAAATTCCAGAAAGATTTCAAATGTTTGGCAAATATGTAGGTTATAGTTAAAAATGTTGAAAAGACTTCAATGATTTTCCAAATATTTAAATTATTTCATAAGGATTTGAATGATTACCCAAATATTTCACAAAGATTTCAAACAATTTTAGCAATATTACAAAATTATTCAAAAATATTTAAAATAATTTGCAAAGATTTCAGAAAGATTGTACAATGATGTCGATAATTGCTGAAAGATTTCAGATACATTTCAAAGATTTTAAATAGATTTAAGAGATTTCGTAAAGATTTTAATAATTTCACAATTATAACCATATATTCCAAAAATATTTCAAATACTTTGCAGAAATTACCAAATTATTCAAAAATATTTGTAAAAATTAGCAAAGATTTCTATAAATTTCGAAAGATTGTAAAAGGATTTCGATAATTGCTGAAAGCTTTAAAAGATTTCTGACACATTTCAAAGATTTTGAATAGATTTAGAAAATTTCCAGCAGATTTTAATAATTTCACAATTATTACCATATATTTTAAAAAAATTTAAAAATCCCTTGCAAAGCAAGAATATCAGAAATATTTGAGAAAGTTTAAAAAAAAAATTAAATAATTTTCCAAAGATCTCACAAAGATTTCAATGTTTTAAAATATTAATTTAAATGATTTAAAAATATTTTGCGAAGATTTTTAAAGATATCAGAAAGATATAAAGCATTAAAAAGATTCCCAAAAGATTGAAATAATTTCAAAGTTATTACCATATATTTCAAAAATATTAGAAAATTTCAATAATTCCTCAAAGCTTTCACAAAGATTTCAATTATTTATAATAATAATTTATTTACGAATTTCGGTTTGATTTAAAAGATATCACAACTATTTCAATCATTCAAAATATTGATTTTAATGAATCTAAAATATTTCGCGAAGATTTCTAAAGACGTCAGAAAGATTTGACAAATATATCAAAGATTGCTGATTGATTAACAAAAATTCACAAAGATTTTAATTTTTTTAAATATTTATTTGAATGATATAAAAATATTTCGCGAAGATTTCTTAAGATATCAGAAAGATGAAAAAGATTAAAAAAAGAATTAAATGTTTTCCGAAAAATTCCAGAAAGACTTCAATGATGTCCTGAATATTTCAATAATTTCATAAATAATACCAAATTTTTAAAACACTTTGGAAAGATTTCGGACAGATTTAAAAAATTTTATAAAGATTTAAATAATTTCATAAATATCATACAAATAATTTAAAAAATTTCATCAATATTGCAAAACTATTCAAATTCAATGATTTCGATCATCGCTAAAAGCTTTAAAAAATTTCAGACACATTCTAAAGATTTCGAATAGATTTAAGAGATTTCCAAAAGCTTACAATAATTTCACAATTATTACCATATATTTCAAAAATATTAGAAATCTCTTGAAGAGCAAGAATATCAGAAATATTTGAGAAAGATTCCCAAAATTTCAATAATTTCCCAAAGATTTCACAAAGATTTCAATTGCTTAAAATATTGATTTTGATGATAAATGCTACCAAATATTTCAAAAATATTATAAATAGTTTGCAGAGAGTTCTAAAGATTCCAGAAAGTTTGTACAATGATTTCAATCATTGCGAAAATATTTCAAAGATTTTACAAAGATTTCCAAGATTTTAAAAATATTTAAGAAATTTTATAAAGATTTCAAGAACTTCTTAAACATTTCACAAAGATTTAACAGATTTAAGCAATTTTTTAAACATTTCACAAAGATTTCGAAAATATTGAAAATACTTTACAAACTAAGAATATCAGAAAAATTTCAGAAAGATTCCTAACAATTTCAATAATTTCCCAAAAACTCTACAAGGATTTCGGGTCGACTTAAAAGATATCATAAATACATCAATTATTTAAAATATTGATTTTGATGATAAATGTTACCAAATATTTCAAAAATATTATAAATACTTAGCAGAGATTTCTAAACATTTCAGAAAGATTGTACAATGACTTCAATCATGGCGAAAATATTTCAAAGATTTTTCAAAGATTTCCAAGATTTAAAAAATATTTAAGAAATTTTATAAAGATTTCAAGAACTTCCTAAACATTTCACAAAGATTTAACAGATTTAAGCAATTTTTTAAAGATTTTACAAAGATTTCCAAAATATTAAAAATACTTTACAAACTAAGAATATCAGAAAAATTTTAGAAAGATTCATAACAATTTCAATAATTTCCCCAAAATTTCCACAAAGAATTCGGGTCGACTTAAAAGATATCATAAATACATCAATTATTTAAAATATTGATTTTGATGATAAATGTTACCAAATATTTCAAAAATATTGTAAATACTTAGCAGAGATTTCTAAAGATTTCAGAAAGATTGTACAATGATTTCAATCATTGCGAAAATATTTCAAAGATTTTTCAAAGATTTCCAAGATTTTAAAAATATTTAAGAAAATTGATAAAGATTTCAAGAACTTCCCAAACATTTCACAAAGATTTAACAGATTTGAGCAATTTTTGTAAAATTTACAAAGATTTCCAAAATATTAAAAAAACTTTACAAACTAAGAATATCAGAAAAATTTTAGAAAGATTCATAACAATTTCAATAATTTCCCAAAATTTCCACAAAGATTTCGGGTCGACTTAAAAGATATCATAAATACATCAATTATTTAAAATATTGATTTTGATGATAAATGTTACCAAATATTTCAAAAATATTATAAATACTTAGCAGAGATTTCTAAA
>JAAAKG020145243.1:0-10933 GCA_010014905.2 Druon quercuslanigerum | reverse complement strand
TGAAGAAGTGAACTGCAATGTTCACGAAACGTCGGCAAAATTCGTAGTTTTTTACACGATTGAAACCCGAAATATCTCCATTATCAGAATGAATCATCGTGAAAGTATTAAATCTATTATATTTAAAATAATCACAATAAATTAGTTAATTATTTGTTTAAAAGAAATATTTAGGCAAATAACTGAAATTTCACTATTTTTTGCATGAGTTTCACGACTGGAGTGGATTCTTCAGCTCCCTCATATTTTCTTTTTTCGTCCTCTTTTATTTCCATGAAGAGCATTGATTTTTAAAAGCATCCTGGACGAGCTGGAAAAGGGAACCTTTCAGAAAACAGCCATAAAAATTTATTAACAAAAAATTTAATTACTTGACACACCTTAAAATTCTAATGCAGATTTTAACTGTGTGCTTTCACTGAAAAACGGTATAAACTCCAAAACTGAAGGCTTCTTGAAAACACTTCCCTTATAACTCACTTGAAAATACGTAACTGAAGTTTGCAATGTTTACAAACAAAAATAATTTTTTTTATTTTCTATACAATTTTCAAAGTGCTTGGGTAAGTAAAACTTAGGCAGGTATTCATAATAATTGGGATTAAATTCATGTTTGGTTTACCTGGCACCAGGTGCAAATAATCAGTAAAATAAATTTTACAAATGTTATCATTTCGTTCATAAATGCTGCAAACTTCAATCACATTTGAAAATGAAGAACCGTTCTGTAGAAAATGTCGAAGATAACTGACTTGAAGGATACAGATTGCAGTTTTAATTGTCCATCAGTATCCTGAAAAATTTTTGGTCATGCATACCATGCCTCATACGACTCTTGCTATGTATATCTATATATATTAGAGAAACACGTAGAGTGAAAGAGAGAGAGAGAGAAAGAGAGAGAGAGAGAGAGAGAGAGAGAGAGAGAGAGAGAGAGAGGGGGGGTTAAAACCAGAGTTAATACAGATAGAGGCGACAATTCAGCTTGGGAACCGTCCGCGCGTAGGGAGAGAAAGAGAATCAGAAAGACCCGACCAGTCACGCCACTCTTATGCCACTCCCCACTCACCAAGAGAACCCGTGGCGCTCTGTCTCTTTCTCTCTCAGCGAAGTTGAAGCGAACTTACGGTTACTTACGCTTACGGAGCGGCCTATGTCTTGTCGCCTCTATCTGTATTAACTTTATGGTTAAAACACGGTAGTACGACTTCCATGTATTTTTTTGACCAGATATTTGCTGCGCAAACAGAGCCATCTTCAGTTGGGCTCGATGAACTAAGAGGTCTGTGACGTCATGCAAAGTTTAAATTCTTAGCCTCAAAGTTTGCGTACGTTGCTTGATGTTCGTTGACCAGACGTTGCTTTCGCCGTTGGTAATCTAATTTTGTTCATTGAAAGAGTGGTTTAGTGGTTCATGATTAAAATTAGTGAAAATTAAAGCATAAATACCGAAAGGACTTATCCGATAAGTAGCGACTAGTAGGTAAATGAATTGAGCAACTTGACTGAATACCGAAGAACCTACGATATCAAATGTTTTAAACGAGACTCGTAGGAGCTGTTGCAAGAAGAATGTTACACTGGAGTTGCCCTGTAAAATTTGTTGCATAAACCCACAGCTTTTTACATTTTACGCATAAAAATACTGCTAGGCTGGGATTTTGAAAATTTTTGTTTAACTTTAAAGTTTTTACTGCCGAATTCGTTAGATCTGTAATAACTTTCTCAATCAAATTACATATTATCATACGGTATTCTAAATTAATATTATTATTAAACCTTCTTGTTTTCCGACACTGCTTTTTATGTGGAAGATGTGAAAGTTTGTGACAGTTCTTCAAAATGTTTTCCTTCTTTTACTATATTATTCAATTATTCATATTAAACCTATGAAGATTTGTTTCTCTTACTTTTATTGATAATCTTTCATAAATTTAATATAAATAATTAAATAATATTGTAAGTGAAGGAAAACAATTCGAAAAACTGTTTTAAATTTTCACGGGCAGTGTTGCTGGTTGAGAGGGGGGAATGTTTTCTGGAGTCCAACTGAAGATGGCTCTGGTGGTGCAGCAAATAACTGGACAAAAAAATACACGGAAGTTGTACTACCATGGGTTAAATCACGGCCTAAAACAAAATAAGTGGAACCTAGCAGGACCAAAGAAGGACGTTGAAAATATTCAATTTTGTTGCGGAGTTCATAAAGGTAGAAGTTAGGGCTTGATCACGACGCATAAGGTCCAAAATAGGACGAAAAGTGCGACGCAGGACAAAAGCAGGTATTAATTGAGTTTAGCAGGCTCAAACTAGGACAAAAATTTCGACTCGGGATATTTTACACGTGAAATATGGTTCTGATGGTAGCGAAGAACATTCTCGGAACAATCAGAAATTTAGTGATCCAGAGTCTAGTGACGCTTACTTTTTGGGACATTCATAGTGCCTATAAGACTAAAAGACAAAACAACAAATGCAGTGATCTGGGAAAATTTACGACCTTTTTTACTCGATTTTGTCGGCCAGTTCGATTAGAGTGAGTGCAAGAAACCACTGATGTTTTAAAAATGAAGATTCTAAGATTCTAAGTCTACAAATGACAATTCAAATCTACAGCCCTTTATTTCGAAGAACAAGTCAGTAGAATTTACTTAAATGCTGACGATGATTGATGGGAAGATAAAAATATAAAAAAATACTAACTTGCAGCCGAAATCACAGGTAAAGCGTCAAGATTACGTTTGTCACAATCATCTTGTATTTTCAGTTAGTCTCCTTTAATTACAATACAATTTTTGCTAGGCTTGCCAAGGAACTAATATCTAGTTTCAAAAATATATTAATGGCTATATCTAGTGGATATCTAATAAATATCGAAAAAATTTAAAGAGTTTTGCAAAGAGACTACCACACTTTATGTAGAACGATATTGGTTGTAACCGTCCATGAAGTTTTAATTCATAGACCTGCTATTCCAAGTGAGTCTATTCTTCCTGTTGGTCTATTATCAGAGGCAGCCTTGAAAGCCAGCAATAAAAATATAAAAAAGTATCGAGTCATTCAGAAGGAAATTCTCTCGCGAAAAGACAAATGACATTTTCTTACGGTTGCTTTTCAATTCCTGCCTGAAACTCTCTAGTTCTCGGCCGCGAAAGGGATTCTAATGAATCCGAAGAATTAGAAGAAAATATATTATAGGTTATACCTATAACATTTTAATTAAATGAAATTTCAATTATATCGTCTTATTGATGTATAAGATTGCAAAAATAAATTTTTTTCCTTCATTAAAAAATTCAGTTGTTCAAATTTTAATAATCTTGTGTAATTTGCGCCTCCATTGAAAAAATTAAAATTTTCGTTATCTTTTCATGTTTATATTATCCATTTTACATTTAATTATAATATTACCATACCTTAGACACTGTTGATTTTAACTTATTACTACCAATTGCATGTAATTTAGAATAAGTCCTGACTTTTCGTATTTTAAATAAATTTGATCTTTATCTGATCCACTTCTGGGACGAAGTTCCAAATAACGCTTATTTCATTTATGATCTTATTATAATTCTATCAAAAATTGCACGCTGTTAATTCTAAATTATATCAAACTAATCCATGTAACTTAGAATAAATCCTGTTTTTTTGTATTTTAGATATCATTTTTTTTTATCGAACAATCCCAGTCGACAAAGTTCCGCCTAACATCTTATCGGCAGGCTGTAGCCTAACGGGAGAAAATTAATCGCGTCGGAAAATCAACATCATTAACAGTTTGGTAAAAACTATTTAAATTTAAGTAAAACTTTCTGGAAATTTTTTTTTATTCTTCCTGAACAACTTTCTTACTGACATTTTTTAATTGCACAGAACAGGACTATTCATACTTCTTTCGTATTTTACTAAAAAATATTAAAAAGTTCATCAGAGGAAAAAAGAGTTTTTTGTAAATAATTATAAATCTAAAAAAGCTACAACTTTCTTTAATAAAATAAAAAGTTGCGGCATTTAATTTACAATGTGGATATGTATTTTAAACATCAAAATTTTCATTTGGAGCCTAAATTATACTGCGTTAGCAAAATGATAGGAACGGAAATATTTCCTAACATTAAAAAACATTTACAATGAAACATTTTTCTATCAATAATTTTTAGATATATTGAATATTAAATTGTACCAACACATAAAATTTCATATTTGGAAATTTTGATTTATTAAATTGATGGTGCAACATTGTCAAACAATTAATCAGAATTTAAACTCTCTTTTTAGAAATAAATCTGTTCAAACAATGTATAATAAACATGCAGTTATCAACAGAAAGCAGTACTTCAAATATCATAAACAAAGTACATTAAAGAAATGGTACAAAGTCCTAATTGGTTAAAAAAAACTCGCGAACTCCAATTTTTGATTTACAGGTGTTTTTGGAACTCTATAAAACAAACCTATGGGGCGACATTTAAAAAATAATTTATGATTTCAAAAAAAAACATGATAGTTTAGCTCTATCTTCGAGATATCATTTTTTCCAACAATCAAAAAATTGAATTTATTTTTTGTGAACGTGAACAAATTCCCGGGCGATATGCATGAAAACTAAAAAAAAAATCCAATACATTTATGGACCACCCTATAGCAGATCCAATGAATGGCAAAGTTGGTTTTGATATATTTTTCTTTTCTAGCTGAAGAATTAAGTCAATGTGAAAGTCATTTTTGTTAATGTTGAAGGATTGATGGCTCATTGCCAAGCTTGATTAAACTGGTATTAAGTAGTATATATACACTCGTAGCAGTCGATATATTTGAAATATTTCGCTCCTCGTTCCCGTTTATGAAATTTCTATCAACATTGAAGAAATGAAGGTTGCTGGCTGCATTCTTATTTTTACGATTGCGATTTATCTGTATTCTGTCGGTAAGTAATTAATACAGTGACCATTATTATTATTTATTATTGTCTTGTTAAACTGATCCATTTAAGTCCTGTAGGACTGCTGTTAAACCCCTATTGTGTTATGGCTTTTATTTGAAAGAATCGGTGAAACAGAGGTCTATACACCATTCAATCAGTAAATGTACGATTAAAATCATTTTTTGTACAAAAAATGAAACTAACCACATATTTCAAAATCTGAACTTAGCGGTCTACATTTTCAATTTTAGGGTTGCTACAATTCATAATAAAATTATTTACTATCAAACCCAATTGAAATCGATAGACCACTCAATATATAATTTTTATTTTTACAAAAAACAGGATTTTAAATAACTAAAGGAATCTGTATTATCATCAGAGTCCAACAGAAATTTTTAACACCTTTTCAACAAAAAATTTCATTCATAGCTACATCTAGTTTGAAAAGACGTTAAAACTTTCTGTTATTCTCTGACGATAATACAGATTCCTTGAAAAATGTAACTTGAAACATCTGGAAAAATATTGCATGTATTTCTGAAAAAGGATTCTTTATTTGATTGCTCTAGTAGCTTAAGGGAAAAGCACCCGACTAGAAATCGGAAGTTCTGTGGTTCGATTCCCACCAGATCAAAGGAGAAGATTTTTTTCGGACAAAATTTAATTCAAATAACTAATACCCTATGGTTGTTACAGAATCACGACCATCTAAATCTGAAGGAGATATTAATAATAAGAACCATAAAACCCCAAGTAATAATTGTCAAGCGCGTATTCCTGAGCGGAATGAAAATGTTAAACTCGGAATGAATATACGCATTGTGACACGTCCGATAAATGCCAGAAGAGGCTCTCAAGTAATTCACAGGCATTATGAATATGAGCCAGAGCCGACGCGAAATTACGAGGTGGGCCAGTCCTCTGAAGGGCCAAAAGAACCACCTACTGTAGCAGACGATGTTCCTAATAAACCAGGCCAACCAGCTAGGCCACCACAAAGTCCCGAAAATCAACGAATTCCTTAGGCCAAAGAGGCCAAACAGACCTGATTGTGTTTGCGGTCTGCATGGAAAAAATGATATAAATATGAAATATATTTGTAATTTTCCTGAATAAAACTAAAGATTAACTAAATTTACTCTTAACCAATTTTATTTACTTTGTTTTTAAATACATTTTCACGTACATCCATACGTAATGTTCAAATGAAAAGTCAGTAAACCTGCTTGTTTTAAATTGGAAGTTAGGGATGATCTACAAACTGCGTTATACTGATTTTTGTATGCGTTTATAACAATTAAAGTTGCCATTATCGGTAATAAATGAACAATTGAAATTAAAAATTATTATTTTAATTTACAAGAAAAACGAAGATTCTACCAAATAGCTCATTTTTTAAAACTAAATTATTGAACTTTCAAGACAACATGACTAACTTTTTATGCAAAAAACAAAATTTCTAAGAAAATACAATAACTCTTAACCAAAAAGTTTAATTGTTAACTAAAAGAAATTAAGTTTCAACAACAAAAAAATACTTACTGATAGGTTATTAAAAAAAAAGATGGAAATCCTATGATTTTCCACGTCTAGTCATGTCAAACAGATTCTTTTTTGATCTGCTGAAGACACTACAGTACGTGATAAGTTTAAAAAAATTCTAGATTTTCTAAAATGTTGTATCTCGACTTCAACTTTTAGCATAACCTAGGAAAATTGTTGCAAAAATTTAAAAATTATTCGACATAGAGCCTGAAACTTTATCTCTAATTTAAGCCGAAGAAATTGAAAAAATCTTCATTGGTTACCGAGATACGATTAAAAATGTTCAATCGTATCTGAGTTGAGTTTTAGTCGCCGATCACTGTTCTCGGCCGATCTGCTGCTCGCCTCCTTCGTTGAGGCAAGACCATTATTATTTACTTTTTATATTTTTGAGCGTTTTTCATATAAATAATTTATTTAGACTTTAGATGCTTAATTCGGTTGAAAAATAGTTTACCCTCGTAACAATATATCTACATTTTTATTAATACTCTAGTTTATAACAATTTTAAGAAATAAAAAAAACTGTTTATAATTTTTTTATTCTTTAATATGGGGATAATTCTGAATTGAAATAATTGCCCCAATCAAGCACCACCTCTGTGCGTGGCCTATTCAATCCTGCCTCAACGAAGGAGGCAAGCAGCAGACCGGCCGAGAACCGTGATCGTCGACTAAAACTCGACTCAGATACAATTGAACATTTTTAATCGTATCTCTGAAGCCGATGAAGATTTTTTAAGTTTCTTGCGCTTAAATTAAAGATAAAATTTCAGCCTCTATGTCGTATAATTTTTTCATTTTTGCAACAATTTTCCTAGGTCATGCTAAAAGTGGAAGTCAAGGTACAAAATTTGAGAAAATCTAGAATTTTTTTACTTATCACGTGCTGTATTCTCTTCAGCAGGTAAAAAAATCTGTTTTACATTAATAGACGTGGAATTTCATAGACTTTCCAACCTTTTTTTTTAAATGCTCTATCATTTTTTTCGCTGAGTTATCGTGGTTCAAAGCCAGCAGTGATTTTTAATAGTGCTTGCGTCAATCGATCTCATAATTTCCGACGATAGTCTATTTTTAACATAACGTTGACTTTTTACTTGAAATAACCATTTTCGACTAAAAATGGAATAAGCTAACTTTCAATTTACAAAGACATTAAAAAAAAAGAAATTCTCAACAAAACAGTTTAATCCCAACCAAGTAGATGAACTTTTAACTAAACTTTTAAATCGTCAATCAAAAAATGCATTTTTAAGAAAATTGCACAACTATAAGACCTAGTTGTTAAATTTTTAACCAAAAAGATAATTTGCAAACAAAAAGATTAATTTTTTTACCAAAAAAAACGAATTTTTAACGAAACTCAAGAATTCTTTTCAACTAAAAAAGTGAAAAAAAACATTAATTCACTGCGAAAAAAGACGAATTTTCTATAAGATTCAAGAATTCTATAAAAAGAAAGAAGTTACAACAAAAATTATGAATTTTTAAACAACATTATTAATTAATTACCAGAAAAAAAACGAATTGGCAATAAAATTCCAGGATTCTAAACCAAAAAGTTCAAGTTTCGTCTAAAATAGATGCATTTTTAAAGAACAACATTAATTTACTACAAAAAGACGAATTTTCCATCAAATTCAAGAATTTTCATGCAAAAAGTTTAAGTTTCAACTAAAAAAGAGGACTTCTTAAACAAAAAGATTAATTCATAACCCAAAAATACGAATTTTTTAATTTAATTAGATTAATAGATAGGACTCTATATTTTTCAAAAGAAATAAAAATTACAAATAATTGTTTTAGTCATGTACGTGCTTTTAATTATTAATTGGTTACTCTAGGGAGGCCTCCAATTTACCTCCAAATTCTTTTTAATTTTAATACTTCGGACACTTTATAGACACAGCGGTAACTTTTATTTGCGAAATTAATAATATCGTAAATTTAAATGCAGTGAAATAACGTTTTATGAGAGTTTCACATTTTTGCTTTAGATTTCTGCAAAACACTGATAGCATTTTATTTCACAATGTGCTAACATGACAAATTATAAAATTCTAAAAATTATAAAAAGATGTATTACCTCGAGGATGCCAAGTAACAAATTTAAAAAAATTTCTGATCTGATTCAGAGCATTTATGACGAAACAAAATTTTGTGTATATAACAAAAATAATAGTATCTTGTTTTTATCCAATTTTTTATGCAATTCAATAATTTATTCGGTTTTATTAAATTTTTTTCAAGTTTAGACTTTTAAAGTCAAAAAGCAAACAGATTCTTTATTTAAAAATAAAAATTTTCCAAAATCAAACCCGATAAATTCCAATAAAAATTTGTCTCGTTTTTCTAATTGACTCTTAAGACTTTTGAATTCAATTTGAATTGTTTTAAAATTTTATGAATTACATTCAATTCTTCTAACTTCCCTTAAATTAAATTCCTTAAATTTCTCTACATTCATTTGAAACTTATTTAATGCATTCTTTTTTTTCTCCAAGTTTGCTGAAATTTTGTTGAACTTGCCCTAAATTCTGTTTACTCTTATTTTACTCAATTGAACAGAGATTTTTTTATTTTTTAAATTTGGTTCAGTTATATTCTTTTGAATTCTTATAAATTTCATCATTCTTATAAATTCACAAGAATTCTTCTGAATTAACCTTAATTAATTTGAAATCACTCCTTAATACATCTTTCCGTAATTCAAATCATTGTTTTAATATCTTGAAATATTTTTCAATTTAATCGACTGTTTTTTAATCCACCTTCAATTTTCATCAATTTCATCAAATTCTTCTCACTTCTCTTGAAATTCTCTGAAGTCTCTCGAATTTAATTTAAATCGTTTTTTTATAATTTATTTCAATTCGCGAAAATTTTGTTGAATGCACCCTGAGTTCTTTTTACTCCTATTTTACTCAATTCCGAAAAAAATTTATTATTTTTGAAATTTTGTTGAAATATATACTGTCAAATTCTTATACATTCCATCGGGGTCATCAGTATCATTATTAGAATATTATTAAGTTTTTCCAATTTTTGTGAATCCTTTGAATTCATTTGTAATGCACCCTAAATTCTCATTACTTTATCCTGAATTTTTCAAACAAACTTTTTAATTCTTTGGAATTCTTTTGAGTTTTTTTGAGCAACACTCGACTTTTTTTAATTCTTCCAAATTCACTTGATTATAAATAATAAATAAAAAATTCACTCAATATGAATAATACTAAATTTACTCTAATTTTATTCAATTTATTGTTTTTTTTCTATTAATTTCCGATTTATTAAAATTCACCTGGAATTCTTATCAATTTGATCGAATTGTGTTGAATTTTTTAAAATTACAAAAAATTAATCAGATTAGCCTTGTGTATTCTTATTCTATTTTTAACAGCAATATTTTTCCGAAAGCTTCCTTTTTAAAAATAGTTGCAAAAGAAATAAACCAGTTTTCAAAAAAATAGTTAAATACTCAATTAAAAAAGATTAATCTTATTTTAAACCAATTGTATTTTTAACCAACAAAAATGAATTCTTAACAAAAAAGTGAGAGTTCATCTTTAAACCAACGAGGATGTTTATTTTGAACAAAAAAGAGGTAACCTTATCCAAAAAGATAAATTTTTAACAAAATAGTTGAATTTTTAACCAAAAAGTAATAATTTTGAACAAATTGTATTTTTAACCAGAAAAGATTAAACTTCTTCCGACAGACATCAAGTTTCTAACTTTCTCAAGGCTAATTGAAATTATTCCTAAAATTTTCTATAATCTTAAAAAAAACTGCCGTAAAAACTTTAAAGTTTCCTTCGACATTTTTTAAAATCATTTAAGATTTTTTTTTAATTAATTTTTTTGATAAACAATATTTTTAATTATTCCAACAAACTCAAGAATTTTTTTGTTTTATTAAAGTCCTTCAAAATTTGTAAAACACTTCAAGATTTTTTTCGAAACAAAGAAAATATGTAAAATCTTCTAAATTATTTTTTTGAATACTTAAGAAATCTTTTAAAAGATTTCAAAATTTTTAAATGTTCTCTGAAAATTATTATCTTTTTTCAAAATTAAAAATAATTCCCAATTTTCGCAGGAATGTTAAAGAAATTTATGTTTTTTCATGAAACATCTCAAAATTCTTTAAACAATTTTAAATTTTTCTTTCGAAATGTTTAAAAAGCTTGATGGTTTGTTTCAATTTATTGAAATTTTCTTTCTTCTAAAAGTATTTTTTTTATCTTTTAAGGACTTTTAAATATCTTTTAAAAATAATAGAATTTTTTCCAAAAAGTTTGTAATCTTCCGAAAGTGAAAAATGTAGCTATATAATCTTTTAAATTTTGTTTGGAAAATTTAGGATCAATATTCTCGAGATTAAAATTTTTTTGGAATCTTTTCAAAACCTTATATATATATATATATATATATATATATATATATATATATATA
>JAAAKG020145242.1:0-10933 GCA_010014905.2 Druon quercuslanigerum | reverse complement strand
TATTTATTTTATTATTATTTAAGAAAATTTCCTATTAGAGTGAGGTGGATAAGTAATTACAGTTGAACAATTAATTTTTTGAATAATTTATTATCATTGTTAATAATACTCAATTTGAATAATGCTGGAAAGTTGCGGTTTTTTTCTAAAATTTTCAACTTTTTGTCCACTTTGTACATAGAGTCAGGTAATAATGCAAAAAAATCTAACAAACTTAATGGCTTAAATAAATTATTATTGCTTTAAACTATCTTTTCCGATGTTGATGTTAAGTAGTTGCGGTTTTTTGTGTACCATTTTAATTTATTATTATTTATAACTACTTTTTCTTAGATCAGTGCAAGAAAAGTGCTGTTTTTTTAATGTTCCGTTTTGCTTTGCCTTCCTAATTATAAAAAAGTAAGTAATAAAATATGTTCAATACGAAATTTTTCGATTACGCTTTGCAAGAAACTGCTTTTTGTAATTCAAAACAAAACTTTCACAAGTCATTTACAGACCTAGTCCTCCCACCTACTCCTATCTTGTATTGTATTCTCCGTTTCTGTCTCATGTGTAAGATAGCCTGTTTGTTTAAATTAATTTTTTGTAAAGATTGGTAAAAGAGCCAAAAAGTACTTAAAACAATACAATACTATTTCCAAAATTATTCTTTTTGAGGATATCTTATTATTTTTGTTATAACTACAAAGTCAAAGCAAATATATAAGAAAAAAGTAGATTTTAAGCATTACTCTGAGAAAAGATAG
Organism: Druon quercuslanigerum; assembly: GCA_010014905.2. Taxonomy (NCBI): domain Eukaryota; kingdom Metazoa; phylum Arthropoda; class Insecta; order Hymenoptera; family Cynipidae; genus Druon; species Druon quercuslanigerum. Next base: position 10,184 of record JAAAKG020145242.1, on the reverse strand, counting down.
TAAGCAACAATGAAAAATTGTTTAAATTAGAATGTTTGTTAACTTGCATTAACTATGACATCACTAAGCTAAACGTGGACAAAAATGTAAGAATTCACTAAAAAATAAGATGAGTAGAAACAAAAATAATGTGTATAAATGATTATATTTGCTAAATTAAATTAAATTTAAACTCATTTCAAGCGTTTACATTAATTTCAACAGAATATTTAAAAATACTTCAAAGTATTTCAAAAGATTTCCAAAATTTTTCAAACAGAATCTAGAAGATTTGAAGGTAAATTCTTTGAGACTTCGAAAAGACTCTAAAACATTTTTATAACCTGTTATTTTCAAACATCATTATTAAAGAAAATTTGAAAAGGTATAAAAATATTTCAAAAGATTTCCACAAATTTCGAAAATATCTGGAAGATGAAAGAGCAATTTTGATCATTTTGATAAAATTTGAAAATTTTAGAAATAGCACGGGTCAGTTTAAAACATAGCTTCCAACCTTTTAAAAGCCTCAATATATCTTTTAAGCAGCCTAAAATTTTTCTTCATATTTTGCAATGTCCTGAAAAATAAAAAATAAATACTTTCTAGACATATATATTATCTTCAAAATCTTTTTGAAATTTTTTTAAGAATATTGATATAACCTTAAAAACAAATTAGCAAATAAACCAAAAATAGAAATGTTTATTTAGCTGAAAAGACCAGAGGAGAGTTGAAAATTGATGAAAAGACAGCACATTTCTTCCAATTATATGTTCCCCTTTCCTATTATTTATTTAATTACGTCTTATATATATCCTTTTGAACATTTGCAGGAAAAAAATTGATTACACAAATAAAAGTTGCTTAAATTTTGAATGAGAATCTAGAAAATTTAAAAGAAATTTTTTTAAATATTGCAACATTGTAAAAATTTAAAAAATGTTACATATTCAAAAGCATACAAAATTTTTCTTGAGGTTCCTTGGGAAATTTTTTAACGAATTTTTCTTATTGGAATGTTTTAAATTACTTTTATTCAGAAATTATTTGTTGAAGAAAGTATTTAACAAGAATTAAAAACGTTTGAAAATATTTCTGAATTTAATGAAACAGAATCTCCAAAACTTTAGGAAACTTTAACAAATTTTGTAGCATTATATTTAAGAAAAATAATTCATTTTAAGACATATTTAATAATTTAGAAAAAATTTCAAAAATAATTAAACATTTGAAAAGATGTAAAAAAATAAAAAAAGTAGATTTTTGAAGATTTCGAAGTAAACTTGTAAAGATTTTACTGAAATTATAAAAATTGCCGACAATTTCATATTTCTAATTTGAAAAATTTTGGAATAATACAATTTCTGTCAGTTTATAATATTACCGAATTTTAACGTTCTTGAATCTGAACAATTAAACAAATTCTGAAATTATAAATAAATAAAATAAAGAATATGTTTATCAAATCAAAATACTTTGTTTTATTTAAAATTGTATTATTGAACAATTTTTTATTGACAGTAAACCTTGGAGGTAGGGCCCCCTTACATAGTTCTTTTGAAAATTGACAACGCGCCGCAAGTGTGCTCACTAAGGCGTGAACAAATAATAGCGTTTTCTACGAAACGGCCCTCTATCTTTTATTGCCCACCGCCTCATGCCCCAAAACTGGCCCAGTCTCAGAGTTTCAGTGTATTTAGATTCGGGAATTTTATAATTTACAGTGACCGATATATTATAATGTATAACAATACTCTAGAAGGTTTAAATGCAATTTTTCTATTTTTTAATTATTATTCAAAATTTGAGAAATAATAACATTCAGTTTAGAAGAGATTTACGAAATTTTAAACTACTGAATAGATTATTAATATTTCAAAACATTAAAAGGCATCCGAAAGTGGTGTTCAAGGAATTTCCGGATTTACTAAATTCGCGGAAATAATCAAATTTATGGACTTCAGGAAACTCTTGGAATTTATGGAAATTACGAAATTCGGGTAATTCATGAAATTATTGAAATTCGCGAAATTCATGAAATTGATGGAATTCACTAAATTCACGGAATCAAAGGAATTCGCGGAATTAACTGTAAGCACGGATTCTAAGGAATGCAAGGAATTAACGTTTTTTATGGGATTCATGTAATTCACGGAATTCACGGAACTTTAAGACATGTAATTTCATGAATTCTTTGAATTTCGCGAATACCATGAATGTCGCGATTTTTTTGAATCTCACGAATTAGATGAATTCCATGAATTCCATAGATTTCGTGAAATGCATAGATTTCGTGAAATCCATAAGTTCCATGATTTCCAATAATTCAGTGTATTCTATGAAACCCGTAAATTCCATTTTTTTCATAAACTCTATTATTTCCGTGAATTCCATGAATTCCCGAATTCCATAAACTCCGCAGAGTCCACTAGTTCCGCAAATTTCTTGAATATTATGAATTGCTTGAGTTCCGTGAATTCTTTGGATTCTGTAAATTCCATGAACTCCGTGAATTCCTTAATTTCGGTAAATTTTTGGGATTTCGTGAATATCGTAAATTCCGGGAATTCCATGAATTTCTTGAATTCCGTGAAAATTCCGTAAATTTTTTAAACTCTGTGAATTTTACGAAATCCTTAAATTCCACGAATTCTTTGAATTATAGAAATAGGCGCGTTATATACTATACATTAAGAAAACTTCTGGTTTCGTCAGAGCATTTGTCTATTTTTTTCTTCCAGGAACAAATCTTCTGAGAAATGATTTACATTTTTTTTTAATTTTTCGTTTCAAAAATTGTCGACTTACTGGCTAATGTACTTGTATTATAAAGTTCCAATACGTGTGAGGTACTATATACTAGTGCCAGCATTTAAAAACTACAACATTATGTATAGTAGTGTTCACTTATGTTTCAGAAATAAACTTCCAATGCATGTAGTGGAAGTTTCCAACAGAAATTTTATCAGTGTAATCTTAGCTCGTATTTAGATGTTTACAAACTATAAACTAATAAATAGTTATTCGAAATTTTTATTTTGTTATAAAAATTTATAAAATTAAAGAAGTTTTAAGGAGATTAAAACCAAATTTAAAATCCTATTTTACGTTCAATAAGCAAGTTAAGATGCAGAATTCTTGAAAATAAAACCAAGATTCCAATGACAAAATTTGGACAACCACCATGAATTGTTGCTGTTACAATTTGAAAAAAAGATAAAAATGTTCCTAAATAAAGAAAAGAAAAAAATTCTTTTTTTTGGAAAAAAATAAAAGAGCGGAAAGAAAAATAAGAAGCAACCAACCAAATTCCCTTCCTAATCTTTTTTATTCCTTTCGTATTTTTTATTATTATTATCAAATCATATTTCTTCAAATATCCGGTAATCAGTTTCTTTTCTTTTATAGGAAAATTGTTATTTTTTTTCAATTGCAATAGCATCATTTTATGGTGGTTGTCTAAATTTTCTCGTTGGATTCTTGGTTTTATTTTCAGGAATTCTGCACATAAAAATTATTTGTCCCTTTAAACCTAAAACCTTCACGTGCACATAGCACGACGATTGATGATGCTTTCCAGTTTCATGAAATCTTCCAGATCATTTTAGAATTGTAGAGAATGTTTCTAAGATTTTTAAAAGAATGCTTCAGAATTCTACAGAGGTTCGTCTGAAAAAATAATTATATTCTGAAGTGTTAAAAGTATTTCAAGAAAACAAAGGAATCTTTTAGAGCACTTGACAACCTTTCTGGATAATTATTATTTAATGTAGCAATACCACTTTCAGGTCAATAAAAAACTGTCGATACTGATTGCATAGTTTATTTATTACCAAAAAGAAATAACATGACGCGCAATTTTTTCTAAAATAAACACTAGAATAGGTATTTCTAAAATCAACAGAATTGTGAAACATTAAAACTTGTATACTGCATAGCATACCAATATTTAATCTACTAATTATTATCATAAAATAAGCTCCGTCGTATTTGTCTTTCGCCGTTTTCACCATAACACTCATCATGAACTTTGAAATACTTATCTTAGTGAATTGTGTTTTGGCACATGTATTTACGGACCAAAAAGCAAGGTCCAATTTGTTAAATGGCAATTTATGATCCACAGTTCTACTTTAAATCACAAGAAACGCTAAAAAATCTAAAATTCGATTTTATGGCCAAACTGCAAAAAAAAACTATAGAAGAATTTTGCACCCAAAAATATCTACAAATTTTTCACTAATCGTTTTTTGATAGTATTTATAGTAAAAAATAACATTAGATGTAAAAAAATTAAATTTTTTGGAATATTGTTTGTATGGTATCTAGTACATGCCTCCGCTCAGATTTTTTTCTATATTCGTTTCACTAAAAGGCTCAAAGCGTTATTCAACTATTTTTAACGTCTGCGTCTATTATTTTGATGTATGGATTTTGAACATTCACACTAGCATTTAGAACACTTCTTTGTACTTGAAGAGAGAGATATCGAACATTTTGTTCATGTCTTGCAAATGTCTTATAAAGCCAGGTTTATTTTTATGTTGGTCTATCTCGAAAGTGCGTACTCCTTCATCATCATCTTTTTCTTCATTTTCATTCACCCTTAGAGAGCTATCCTGTATAAAAGATGGTGCTAAATTTAATTGGTAATTTCCGTATAGCAGAGGTGTGAAAACCATGCTGAAAGCTGAATGGCACCTAGGCGAGGTGCTTTGAACGGTGACTCTGAGATACCGGGCGACTTCTCAGAGTACGCAGCCTTATCCTCACATGCGAGGGTCTACAGGGATAGACGAACCCCTTTCCCAGGCTTCGCGTGGGAACAATAATGATAACACCGAACATAGTTGTAGTAAGTTCGGTTCAAAGAAATAGAGCGCGCAAGGCTCCCGACTTAGGTCGGCCAACAATGCCAACTACTCTAGAGATGAGGGAGCCAGTGAAGATGGAGTCAGTGCGATGGATCTGTGGAATCTTGGGATTTCTAGGTGAACGGAGCGTTTCTCCTGAACGAGAGAATTACATGGCACGACTGCATGCTTTGTGGTGCGACAAACACCCAAAGCTATCGCACTTTTCGCATCAACGTCTGCGAAACCATGCCGAAGTACTCCAAAAAAGCAGCTATGAAAGCGAAGTGCCTACTCTACCACATCCAGAGCAAGCCGGCAGCAGAGAAGAGGTGACACTAAGACCAAACGGGGGCAGGCATCTAAGGCATTCAGGTTTCTCCCAAGCCTAAAGTTCTGGCTGAAATGGATGAAGAGCTTCGTGGGCCGTTGTTTTAAACAATTCGACCTTTGAATTATCAATTGGTGCGTGCATAATGCAGTGAGAGCTTTGGCCGATGCAAACCGTGAAACATAACCAACTTTTGATTATAAGACCAAAAGACGAATGCATTAACTTTCCATAAGAATAGGCTGGACAAGGCAGTACGCGTACCGTATTCAGTGTGTGATTGACTGCATATCATCTGGCAGGAATTTTACCGCCAAGGTTCAAAACTTCGCGCGCGAACTCCGGATCCGTTATCACACACTTAACAGGTCACAGCTGTGACCATCAGGTAGCATCTTGTTGAAAGAATACGGATACTATCTGACGCTAAGAGTGGTCTAGAGTGGAGAAAGAGGTGGGTCAGAGAAAATCAACTGTTTCTCTCTAACATATCTCGACTCTTCCTAGGCCCTTTCAGTTACTGTCAACCACCCGCCCAAACCAAAGGACCTCGAAGTATTTTGGAGAGAAGTCCACGAAGTGCAGCATAGACTGGACGAAGACTCAGAGAACATAAATAGCTTCAAGGAGTTGTGTGATGGCCTCATAACAACACATGAGAAACAATGCCCACCCATCACTACCGAGGAGGTGGAAAAAGTATTAAGGTGTATCAAGAACTATTCCTCTCTGGGCACAGACGGTATCAAGACCTTCTGGTGGAAGAAGTGTCCTTCAGTTCATCAGCATCTAGCCCGTATTTTCAACTCATATTTTTTAGTCGGAAGATCCAATTCCGGAGTGGTTGGTGGAAGAGCGCACAGTACTCCTGCCGAAAATGGGCAACTTAGCTGACCCAAAGAATTACAGGTCAATCAGTTGTCTGAACGCAATGCATGAGATATTAACAGCTATCCTAAATGATAGGATTGTTCGGACAATCGGATCTGTTTGGTAAGAAATGTATGAACAACGCGGCTCAAAGAAAGGCGCACCTGGATGTCGAGAGAACCTGATCATCGACAGATGTGTCTGCAAAGGTGTAGCATCATACCAGTGAGACCTATCGATGGCCTGGATTGATTACCGGAAGGCTTTCGATTCGACCTCACACAGAGTTATCATCTGTCTTTCGAAAAACTTAAAGGTTCTTTCGCAAATCGTGAGGTGCATAGAGAGATTGATGCCACTTTGGAAAACCAGATTTACTATCTGATCTGAAAAAATCGTGTGACAACAAGGTCACTTTCCAGAGAGGTGTCTATCAGGGCGACTTTATGAGCTCACTCCTCTTTTGCCTAAGATTATTGTCACTATCTGTAGCACTTCGCCATTCCCAGGTTTTGCGTTTACAGCAAACATGCAAATCGAAAGCACAAGGTCACGCATGTATTTTACATGGATGATCTTATCATCTATGCTAAAAATAAAGAGCAACTACATATAGGCCTAGGGATTGTCGTACAAGACACTAAGGAAATAGGAATGGAATTTGGGTTAAAAAAAGGCACCATGGTTTATGTGAAGCAAGGAAAACTTAATGGCATCTCCAAAGACTCCTTCAGCTCGTCGATAGAAGCGCTACGGCACCTTTGCGCTGGAGAGACTTATACATACCTGAGCGTGCTACAGAGCCGTATTCAGAATGTGACATCTATAAAGGATATTCTACGAAGCAGATATAAACGTCTTATCCGGAAGATTTAATCTTCCGAACTGTCAGCGATGAACAAAATATCTGCAACAAACATGCTTGCCGTCCCGGTAGGACTATATTCATTTGGAATGGTTCTATCGACGAAGAACGCGCTCAGATACCTAAATATCGGGACACGAAAGGTTACGCACATAAATAAAAGTATGCATCTTAAGTCTTCTGCTCCATGACTCTGCATCTCACGCCTTCAAAGTGGTCGCGGAATATTGAATCTTGAATGTTTTCACAACAGGACTATTCCGTGTAGAGCACACAGATTAGCAAATGGAAAAGACCCTCTTCTTAAAATGGTCAGGAAGAAGGAAGAAGTGGGCAAAGGAGAGCTTCTATACAAAGCAGCGGAGGAGGCTGCTGAAACACTCGGACTTAACTTAAGTATCAGGGGTGCGCAAAATGCATCAAATCTTATCTATCTCGTGTATTCACCCCTGAACGCCCGGATTCAGAAAGAACAGGAGTAGAACTTCCGTGAATAGCTTTTCGATAAGAGGCTGCACTGCATCTTCCACAGAAATGTGATCAGTCAATGTCATGTGAGTTAGCTTTTACTTTTCTTAAATCATCCAGATTGAAGTCGGACACGGAGGGTTTCATTTTGGCATGTCAGGACGGTGTCATTTCCACCTTACCATACCGCCGCTACATTTTGAGCCAAGACATTCCCGATTCTCGACAATTACTTTTGTTGCACACTCGAGGCCTGACATAGTTTTCCTTGCCTTCCAGAAGCGAACCATGTTCGTTATTGAATTGTCGGCACCTGCTGGCAAAAACATCATAGCCAAGGAGAATGAAAAGAAAGATATGTATAAGGGAGTTGCGATGATTGTACCCGGAATATTTTGCTAAATTAATCCTCCTTATCATTGGCGCTTTTGGGGGTGCCAAGCTTTCACTGGTTAGTAGCTTGAAAAGGATCCCTGCGTGTGAACAATATGCTAAAATACCACTGCCATTATCACTTGTCCCAAGGTCGTGAGACGTGGTAATGGTAACCCGGAATATTCTGTTAAATTAATCGTCCTTATCATTGGCGCTTTTGGGGGTGCCAAGCTTTCACTGGTTAGTAGCTTGAAAAGGATCCCTGCGTGTGAACAATATGCTAAAATACCATTGCCATTATCACTTGTTCCAAGATCGTGAGACGTGGTAATGGTAACCCGGAATATTCTGTTAAATAAATCGTCCTTATGATTGGCGGTTTTAGGGAGTGCCATTCTTTCACTAGTTAGTAGCTTCAAAAGCATCCCTGCGTGTTAACAATACGCTAAAATACCATTAAAAGTACCACCTGTCTCACGCTCGTGAGACGTGGTCATAGGTGATGTTTTACGGCGATTTCTTTGAGATCGGTTGCAATTTTTCAGATTAGCACCCGCTGCCGGAGAAATCCTGCGGTTTCCCTTATGAAGCAAAGGGAAAATAACCATTTTACGTCCATGCCGTTGTTTCTGTACAGCATTAAAAATGGGAAGTATTCAAAACTACAACGGAATTCAGCCATTTCCCGTCTTTTCAAATCCGAGTTAAAAAGAACGGTTTCTATTATAAAAAAATCACTTTGAAATCTAAGTGACCTTGAAACTCGCATTGAAGGTCAAAGGCATTGGTACCTTTGCGTACTCCCCTTTGGATCCTACAAGTCTTGCCAAAAACATTTTGATGTATCTAACATCTATTTCGAGAATCATCGCACTATACATTAAAATAGTCTACGAAATGTTGTATTTAAACGAGTTTTTCCAGGATTTGCCAAGACCTTGAGAGTGTTACTTACCTTGCTTTGGATACAGAGGCTTCACACTATGATTAAATATTATTTATATTATAATTAAACCGGAAAAATACTCTACTGTGCGTTAAGTTTTATATCTAGCTTATTCTACGAATAGTCCCAAGATACTTGAAAATCTCGTATTTCTAGATCACATAGTTTGGAAACCAATATGTAATAGTATGTAATTTTGTAATGCCACAGGAAAAATTTGTCTGTAGTGTAAGCTATACAACAATTGCTGTTTACTGTATGTTCAATCTGGCCTTCGTCGCCACTTAATTGTATGGCTTGCAACCGATCCTTGGACCTTCGCTGATTCAAACTGCCTAACTGAAACAACTGCATTTTTCAACACCTCCTTCCTCTTACTTAGTCCATCTCCCTACCCATCATGCCGTGTGCCTTTCGTTCCTTTAACAGCCTTATTTGGAAATACGTAACGACAACATCGATAGAAAAACTGTAATCACTGGAGCAAACTATTTGTTCCACCAGTCAAGAATTTCAATAAATCGAGTTCTTTATATATGAATCATGCTCTTCTTATTTCGTAAACTAGTATGTATTCGTACAGATAATTAATTTTTCAACTTTTATCTTTTACACCAAAAAGTGAAAAACTAAACTGTGAACTCCTGCAGTGAAAAGTAAAGCGACCTCTAGACTGGTTTGGTAAAAAACGAACACTTAAGGCGTTCGTTAAAAAACGAACTTTAAATTTGAATATTAAAGCGAACTCTAAACATGTATGTTGAAAAACGAACTTTGAACATGTGTAGTGGAAAGCGAACATTGAGCTTTTGTGGTTAAAAACGAACTTTAAACTCGTGCAGTGAACATAAAACTATTCATCCTTAAACTTATGCTGTGAGTGGTAAACAATCGAACTCTACATACATAAAATAAAACGTCGACATTTTAGAGAATCTCCAAAGAACGGAATTGAGATGAAGCCGCTGTAAATCTAGAACAGTAAGCGGAGTCAACGGAAACGTAAGCCTATCTGTCATGTTCAAAATTGAATCTTCTATCCTTTTTAAATATATATCGCTCCTTACTATGCGCATTTGAATTCTTCTATCTCAGTTGCTAAATCTAATTCTAATTTCGTAAAATGGATGTATAGGACGAGGCTATACTCGAAAAGCTCATCCGATTATATGTCCCGTTAAAAGGCAAAATAACAGGCTTAGAAAATTATTTGAGTCGACCTCTTACAGAGAAAATTAGGGGCGAACTTATCGAGAAATGCGAAGGTTTCAAGGTAATACGCGATAAATGTGAGGTCCGTGTCAGTAGCCCCCCCACCACATGTTTTTACATTCATACAAACCCATTTGATTGCACCCCAAACTGAAGGAGTTATTGCAAGTGTTAAGGTGGGGGGGCTGGTGACACGCTAACCCCTCCACTTTCGAAAACATAACATTTAAAGACGTAATCATGAAGAACTTCAAATGCGCTCCATCGCACCACCAATAACAG
>JAAAKG020145241.1:0-10933 GCA_010014905.2 Druon quercuslanigerum | reverse complement strand
TCACATTTTCAGATCTGCAAGGTACAAAAAATTTTTTACAACATTACTTTTCGGTTCATTAACGTACAACATGTTCATCTTTAAAATAATCCGTCTTTGATTGAGCTACGATTGTTTGTTCCCTTACTTTTTCAACGTCAAACCCAGAGGACTCGAATTTTCTCGCCGATAGTAGGTTTCTTTCCAGCTCTTAATAAGTCCTTAATTCTGGTATGATTCCGGAATTGATTACAGCACTGTTTTCGGAGTTATAGGTGTAGCAGGGCCCTTAAAAGTCCTAAGTCAGCCGTTAATTATAGGAAGCTTTTAATTTTAATTTTCAAAAAAGGCGGTGCTAGCTTCAGAGACGTGCGACGCAGTACCGATGCTTTCCGTTATATCGAGTTATTGCCAAGAAACATCAATGCGTCGTAGTGAAACATCGATGATGTAAAAATAAAATTGTTCAAAATAAAATAGCTTTTAAAATCATTAAAGTATTAACGTTTATAAAATTCAGAACACATTTTTTTAAATATATTAACATTAATTTCCATGCATTAAAAACTTTCATGAAAAAAAGAAAAAATGAAAGACAGATTTTGTCCATAAGGAAGGGGAACCATCGAAAGGAAAATATTGATGTTGGAATCCATGGTTCGAAAATTTTTAATGAAAAGTAAACAAAAACTAAGATCTTCAAAAAGAATGACTGACATACATAAGGGAACATACGTCGAATGCATACGCATATTACTCACATATTTTTCATATTTTTTTATTAAAAAAATTTGGCATACGGTTTGCTAATCGTAAAATACAAAAAGTAAAATAAATGTCACTCATTATAGATGAATTTCAAAAATTCTGAATAAATTATGTACAATGTTCCTAATATAAGAGGGAATAAATATATATGTACAACAATGTAAAACATGCATTTGGAACTTATTGAGGAGATAAAAACAAAAAAAGACAAACCTGTAAATCATATTTGATAAACAACTTTCAAAATACATTTTTTGATTAAATATGATACATTGGATTTAATAAGGAATTTAAATAACATAATATCTTCTATACATATGATTGACGATACAATGCTTATACTAGATTGTTAATTATTCATACTTGGTGGTATTTTTTATAATATTTCTACCCCTTCCCCCTTTTTTACCTAAACGCAAAAAAAATTCTTTAAATTCAAGGGAAGTCGGTTGATATTCAGGAGTCGCACAAAGACCATTAAGTTCCACATTGATTTTAAATTAGAGAAAGTCAGCTTTTTGCAAATAAAATATTCAAACGCGATAATATGTTACAAATGATTTCGTATTTCAGTGTATTATTCAGAATTCGTCAGCGAATAAAAATCAATGATAAACTTTCAAGGTCAATGACTTCAAGACACTCTTATGTGTCCCCAAAGAAAACCACATAAACGACGAATTTGAATTTCACATAATATTGCGGTTCATCATTTATTGTTAAAATTGTTTTCTTGATAAATAATCATTAATTGGTAATATAGGATTACCTTGTCAGTTTTTTACTATTTTTTAATTGCTAAACAATTTTAATGTGTCAAAACTTTGTTGTACAAATTTACAAGTATTCCTACAGAACAAAGTACTATTTTTTTTAAATCTGTAAAAACATTGGTGAGAAAAAAGGTTTTTCCTGCTTTTTTTAGGTAAACTATATAAATGAAGAAAAACATTATCTAAAAAGTCATTTACCTTAAAAAATGATCTATTTTTAATCCCTGACGAATTCTGGACAATATACTGAAATACGGAATGATTTGTAGCATATAATTGCGCTGAAATACTAGAATTACAAAAAGCTTTTTCCCATGTTAAATCACTAGAAAACCTTATGGTCTTTGCGTAATCCCTAAATATTAACCGTACAGAAATCCGAAAAGTGAAAAATAAGGTGCATGGAAAATGCCATTATTTCCTATAGTTTCAATTTACCATTGCAAATCATGATCCACCTTAGAGTAAATGAGGATGCTTGGTACCACCTTATCATTTTTTACGTCTGCTCTGCTGGAAGATTGTTGCAAGTCATTGTTAATATACCAATCCTTGTTTCTAAGACAGAAGGCAGTGTAATGGCCCATTGAAGTTTTTGACAACCCAATGTCGTAATGTGGGGTATAGCTAACAATCCCAAGCAAAAGGAACTTCTTCTTCGAGTTGACCGGGTCATTAAACGTGATCGGAATTTCATGCAAGCTCAACGAATACTGGTCTCTGATCTCCACGAAAACAAAAGGACCTATTTGATCAAGATAAAACGTAAATTAAAAAATCGTAATAATATATTAGTATGAAAAAGATTATCTAAAATTATCCAAAACAAAATGCGGATTATCAGAGAAAGAGAAAGGACACTCGAAATTTTGTATAGTTCTATATATCTTCAAAAAAAGTTTTCAGGAAAAATAAATTGTTTTCTAGAAATTTTTTTAATTACCATTTAAAACCGAATATATTTATTATAAAATGCAAATTATCCGTAGTTACCTGTTTCCCTTACAACGTTTTTCAGAAATCCATGACTTTTGCTATTTTGACACCGTCTTGATAACAAAAAATCATGACGGTTCATAAAATCACAGAATTTGACATCTCGCAACGCGGAACTATGAACCATTATTGAAATCATCTCTCGATATTTGGCAGGACAGCTCTTACCGCAAAAGGTTGCTACTCTAACACTTGATAACAGCTGAAACATAGTCCCTGCTAATTCCTTAGCATCTCCTTCACATTTCACTACATACGATGTACCAAAAGTTTGTTGAATATTTTCTTCTGAAACGATATTTATGAGGATTTCTGCTCTTCAGCGGTAGAAGTGAGCATTTATGCCTTTGTCCATAATATACGTTATGAGATTTATCGTTGGGATATCAGTTAAAGATTTCAGTGTTTGTAAGATTGGTGGATGATCGTATGCTGCGACAAGGAATATTTGTGTGATGCTGTCAAAGGCGCAAGTATTAAGGAGAGAGTATTGTTTTTTACCAAATTTCACACTCTGTAATAAAAAAATTATTATGTTAATAATATTGGCAATTTCAACCACTACTGAAATATGACGAAGCTATTAGTTAATGCATACCAGGTAATTCTTAAAAAAATATTCTTACCTGAAGTTTACCACAAGATGCATTTTTTAAGATCGGAACTTTGGATAATTTTTCTTGTGAAAGGGCGTCGAATGTGCGGATGTTGTTGTCAATGTAACGAGAAATTTTTTCTGATTTACATCTGGGCGCTATTGTCTGTTTTGCATTTTCGGCAAAGTTGTCCGTAGTCGCTGTCCAGGGATACATTCAATGTACCGTCAATTGAAACAATCACGTTACATAAGCTGCATGTATTTAATGCATGGGATTCTTTAAATGACCATTCGTTCTTCAAAGGGATCTCTTCTTGGAGAATTACTTCTTCCACAACATCTAATGGTCCGCCGTCTGTTCCCGTGACGTCCTTTGTTGAATCAAGAGATTGAGAAACTGAAAGAAATGATTCTTCTACTGCGCTAATGTTGTGCAAAGATTTATTTTCATCGGCAGAAATGGATATTTCTCTGGCAGCAATTCTCTTCTGACGAGAACCAACAATGTGCATATGTCCTGTGATGTATTTCTCAATATGTAACTTTAAGAAATCGTCCAACCGCATCGGAAGTCTTTCTCCTTCCAATAGAACTTTTTTTTTATTTTTAAATTCACTTTCGCAAACAGCACTAGATGCAGGGACACGTCCATATCCAAACCTATCTCTATCGATGCAAGACCAGAGAGTAAAGTATCGCATATCCTTCAATAATTTATGTGCTGGATCAGGAAATTCATACGCGCTGACATGAGTGCTTCTTTCTGCTTCAGCTATGCGATGAACTTCTTTATCTATTTCTTGTGCACATTGCAGCCACTTGCTCGTAAAGTTGGATGGTTCTGCTTCCAAGATACTTTCGTTTTCCTTTAACTCAGCCAGTTTGGTACATTCAGCAACTTCTTCGGGTTCTTCCTCTGGTTCATTAGGATGAAGCATGGATATTAGGTCTTCTCTCATCTTTTGACACTGTGTTTTTCTATTTCCTTGTAAATCTCCGTCGGTAGGACACCTTGCTGACAGCAGAATCGCCTTTAATATTTTCTTCGCAGTTTCCGGATCTCGTACCTTAATTAATAAACCAATCGCCGCTTTATAAAAAACTCGGACAGTTTTCGATCTTACTATTTTAAGTAAGTCTGTGTAAGTTTTTATAAAATGCGCGACATCGATTCTAATATAAATACGAGGTAATGTTGGTGTCTCACATGCCTTCACATACTCGTCTATCGTCAAGTAACCTGCGAATGCTCTCACTGCTCCAATCAGTATTGCTTTCCCAGCATCACTGACAAATTCCTTTGGGAATGATTTTAAAGTTAAACCCCACTCTGAGAACCAAAACGAAACTTTATTGGCATTGTGGCTTGCAGTAATCATTTGACATGCAGAGAAGTGTCCTTCTTCATCACTTGCAACTGCTAAATATAGAAGTAGAGGTCCCAATTCACTTCCATCCGAAAGAATGATGGGTTTAAATATAGAACCAGTTGTATCTGCTGCAATACAGGCCGGTTTCCTGTCTGCATAATTATTAAATAATTGGCGCTGAAAATGAGTCCAGTATATTATAAAAGGAGGATCCGTTCCAATAAAGTGGATCGTGTTGGGCATAGTGAATCGCTTCATCTTTTCGATGGCTCGTAATGGGCATCTGTCAATATGCTCTGCAGCTAGTTGATCGGATTTGACCCTCGCCAACACTTCTCGACTGTATAAATCGGCAGGTTCATCATCTCCGGATTCCATATCTTCTGCAGCTCTGTTAATCCGGTACATCTGTACGGACTTATGTCGCAATTCCTGACCGATTTCTTGTCGAATTGGTTCCCTCAAATAAATTTTACTACACGCCACTTTTGGGTTGCCCTTTATCACTTCACAATCAAATCGGATGTCATTGCCACCAAAATCGGCAATTATGCACTTAAGTGTACTGCCGCATTGGCAATGACCTGGAAAATATAAAAAAAAGTATGTCATAATGATAAATATACATATTCACATGAAACATAAATGTGCTTTCAAAGTTGATTCGGAATATCCTATTAATTTAATTTTCAAAGCTTAAGAAGCTCAGTAAATCCCCCCTCCCCTCCTATAAATTCTCGAATAAATTCTGAATATTTTTTTATTGTGCAATTTACGCCATTTTATTCCTATTTTATGGGCAAATAAAAAATGTATGGCTCTTAAAGTTTTATCAAAACAAAATATACATTTTCAAAAAACATTTCCAATATCTAAAATAAACATAATTTCAGTAAAAAAATTCGAGAAGTTCGAAATATAAAAAACCTTGCATTAAATTTTGCGGCTATCGTGTTCTGAAGGGGTTACTTTGTAGACATTAATTTTCAGTACTGAGAATAGCTTCAAAATCACCGTAAAATATGGTGTGAATATCGTATGTGCTAAAATGCGTTTATTCTCAATGTAAGGGGTGATTGCCACAAAAGTTTACCAGTTTAGACAGTAAGGTTATTTCCTTGAGTAAGTCTCACGCTGGTAAGTATGAAAATATTAAACTAAAAGAGCAAGGAATTAATTTCTGATTTGTACGAATTTGAGTAGATAGACAAATTGATTTCAAAATAAATGTATTAAACAAATTTTTACCGACGCGGTTGCATTTTAAAATTATTAATTGAATGGTCAACTAATAATTAGATTTTTTAAACAAAACCATGACTGCTCCAACAAAAAAAGTTGATGTTCACCCAAAAAAGACGAATTTTGTAAGCCAAAATAATCAATTATATAAAAAGCAGTCACATTTTTAAGCCGCAAATCTGATTTTTTTAAACTAAAAGAGATAATTTTTTACCAAATATTATGATGTTCTAACAAACTGTTAAGTTTACAACCACTAAGGACGATCTTTCTACAACAAAGTTTTCTCACAACGATGGATCTTCCACCAAAAAAATGCATTTTTGATAAAGTATTGGATTTTCCAGATCTCTCTTGTAAATAAATTAATAAAAAAAAGTTAATAAAATTATATTGCAAATCCTTGACGAAGATCATTTTTACAGGAAAGTAAAAAATATCCACAAATGTACTTTTCCGATAAAACATGTACATTTTTGTAAAAAAATGAACAAATTTCAACCAAAAAAGTACAAATAAATACAAATAGTTCATGTTTCATTGATTAATATTTTTTTTTTTTTACTTTATTTTAGAAATTTATCAGACATTACAGAAAACAGCAGCGTTTTACTTTTTTTTTAATTTTTGTGTTTGACATTATAAAAGCACTTTTACGTAACTTATCAAGGAAAATTATGTTGTAAATACAGGAACTTTATTGTAGATAATACATATTTAAGCACAAATGGACCTTTTTAAAAGCAGTACTTTTAACTTTGAAACTTGTATTTGTATTTTGTATTTGTATTTTGTATCTTGTCTCGACTTGAATTTTTCTTTTTTCGAAAAATTTTTTTAAATTAAAATTTCATCTATCAAAGTTAATTTTAAATAAAAAATATTATCAATTTATCAAAATAATGCTTAGTAAATTATCTCAGACAGAAAAATGAATTTTGATATTTAAAAACTCTTGTTGTAATGTGAATAAGTTTATTTTGAAAAATATGAACATTCAGTAAAACAATCACAACTGTTTTAGTACCTCAAACATATTCAAAATCCAAAATTAAGCCGATAATAATTTGGAAAGAATTTCAATAAGTTTAAGGTAAATTTAATGAAGTTTTCAAAATATTACAAAACAATTTAAAACTAAAAAAGATTTCAAAAAATGTAACACAAAATCCA
The DNA here is from genome assembly GCA_010014905.2 of Druon quercuslanigerum. Lineage (NCBI taxonomy): Eukaryota > Metazoa > Arthropoda > Insecta > Hymenoptera > Cynipidae > Druon > Druon quercuslanigerum. The sequence continues at coordinate 4,034 of JAAAKG020145241.1, read as the reverse complement.
GATTACACAGGCCGACAAAAATGAAATCTTTTTTGTACCCATAGACTGGACCATGTGACCCCGAAGGGTTTTGGCATCCTAAGACCGAACCCGTTATCCAAATTTTTAACACGATCAGATATTTTTTTGTTTAAAAACTGCCAGCGTAATCGTGTAGCACTCCTTTTTATCTTCCATTTGCATTTTTAATAATTTAAATCTGATTTTTTTCTCCAAAATATGACACACTTGCCATTTATTCACTTTCTTCGCCTACCCTGCTAGTTTTTATTGTGGAACTGAAATGGTTAATGTGCGATATTTCAAAAAAAATCGGTTTAGGCTGCTCGAAAATGAAAATGGTAAATGCAAAGTAATACTAAAGGATGGGCTTACCCTTTTTTCAAAAACTGCTCATCAAGTTATATTGTCTCAAATACTAATAAAACTAGCCATTTTCGCACTTTTAGGCTAAGATATCTCAAAAACTTGAATTATATGAAAAATTTAGACAACGGATTCATTTTTAGGACAGAAAAATCTTTCGGGGTCACATAGTCCGATCTTTGAGTACAAATTTGGTCAGCCTATGTGTTCTTGAAGATTTCGAACGCAAAATTTAGAAGCTTTCTTTTCGAAAGCTTTCAAGAGAATAAACAATGTTCATCAGAATTCAAATAAAAAAGAAAAATGGAAAATTTTAAAATGCTTTTTTTAACGGATTTTAAATTAAATGTTTATAAAGATCGCTAAACAAATTTGGTTGGGTAAATTGATTTTTCCAGCTTAAATATGCTTAAAATTATATAATTTTGAAAAATAATACAATTTTTAAATCATTATTCTATTAATAGGATTAAGCATGATAGCATGGATATATATATATATATATATGCTGCACCACACACTGCACCACACATAAATTATAAAAATTAAAAATATTGCAATTTGACGGATCTCAATTAAAAAATTATCAAATGAAAATTTTTAATAGATTCCATTTGATACGCGTAAATTATTGAGAGTTTGAGTTATAAAATTATAAACTATACTTCTAATAGTTCAAAATTCGAAAGTTTTTCACACTAAACTTTATAATTTGCAGTTCAGTTTTTTTAATTTAAATGAAAAAATTGTTTCTTCAAGAGTACGAATCGTTTAATTCATATGAACGTTCTTTTACTATGCTGTTCAATTTTTATTTTTACTTAAAAATTCGTTCTTTGACGACCTAGGGTGACACGTATTAAGAACATCGCAAAGGCATAAATTCAAAATACATATATGTGGTGTCTAATTGATTGCTATATACTTGTAAACAAATGCAAAGGCATGGTTTATTCTTGTTTAGTAACTATTATTCATTATTTTCCTTTAATATTCTTAAATTAATTTAATTTTGAAACATAGAAGCTTTTTCGTAATAGCAATCAGGGTGGCTTAAAAACGCTTCTTTTTTTTAAAGGGCACCGATCCCCGATTTTGACGTGTAAAATAGGTCCATCAAGCTAGCACCTCCACAATTGAAATTGTAAAATTTCTTTGCATCAGAATTTTGGGCTTTTTTGGGCTATTTTTAAGCTATATTGCCGATTTTTAGGCACCGCTCCTTTTTTCGAAAATTCAAATTTCGAGCGGAGGTGCTGGCTTGAATCAAGCCAGCACCTCCACTATATGAAAATTTTGAAAAATCGAAAATTAAGCACGTCAGAATTTTTGGCTTTTTTTGGGCTCTTAAGCGCGCTAACAAACAATTTCCAAAAACCACCCCTAACGGAATTGAAAAAACCCCCTTGTGAAAACGGAAACTCGAAAAAATCAAAGTACACTGTAATTTTGATCCTATTTTGGGCTTTCTTATGCACGGAAAAAATTCTAAAAACCACCCCCTATGTGCAAAAAAACCATCCCCTTGCCAAAAATGTAATCTTAAGACAAAAAAAGCAGATTAAAATTTAGGACTTATCTCAAGCCCTCGAATGCACCACAAAAAATGTTCAAAAACCACCCTTACGTAAAAAAACCAAACACATGCATATAAATTCGAAATTTAATTTTCAAAGAGCTCAAAAATAAAAGACTATACAATCTATACAATTCCGAGTGAAGATTATTTTAAAAAAAGTGAACTCGCCTGGCGTCAAGGGTTTGTTTTTTAAAAACTGTAAAATTCGAAAAAGATTTTTTCGTGACAATGTCATATCTACGTGGTAGAGAGGGGTTGATTTCAGACTTTATGGGTTGGAGTCCAAAAATCAGAGTGGGTATTTTCGAGGAGTCCAAAAATCAGAGACTCCATGGACACTGGAGAATTCTCAAAAAGATTATTTTTTGACAAAATCAGCTCTACGTGGTAGAGGGGGGTTGATTTTGTACGTTAAGGGTTGAAGCCCGAATATCGAAGTGAGTATTCTCGAGAAGCACAAAATACTCACTCTGATTTTTGGGCTCCAACCCTTAAAATCTAAAATCAATCCCTCGCTACCACGTAAATATGACTTTGTCAAAAGAAAAACTTTTTGAGAATTTTCCAGTTTTCATGGAGTCTCTGATTTTTGGGCTCTTTGACAATTCAATTTCGAATTTATATGCATGTGTTTGATTTTTTACCTAAGTATGGTTTTTGAACATTTTTTCCGCTTTTTTCTCTTCAGATTTCATTTTTAGCAAGGGGGTGGTTTTTTCACATAGGGGTTGGTTTTTGGAATTTTTCTCGTGCATACGAAAGCCCAACATTACAAATTTGGGTGTACTTTGATTTTTCCGAGTTGCTGTTTTCACACGGGGGGTTGTTTCAATTTCGGTAGGGATGGTTTTTGGAAATTGTTTGTTGGCGCGTTTAAAAGCCGAAAAAAAGCCCGAAATTCGGACGTGCTTAATTTTTGATTTTTCAAAATTTTCATATAGTGGAGGTGCTGGCTTGATTCAAGTCAGCACCTCCACTCGAAATTTGAATTTTCGAAAAAAGTAGTGGAGCCCAAAAATTGGCAATATAGCCCAAAAATAGCCCAAAAAAGCCCAAAATTCTAATGCAAAGAAATTTTAGAATTTTGATTGTGGAGGTGCTAGCTTGATGGGCCTGTGTAAAATGCATGGGGAAAAATCACTTTTTTGAGTTTTTGGAATAATTTTTAGGGTTTGAAAAAATGTGAAGAAATTCATGTATCAAAAATGTCAAATCTTCATGAAATCGACCGTTTGAACACTGTATTCTAGTCTTTTTTTTCTTAAAGATATTAAAATTGGTCTAGTGCAATATTTATTACCATTTGTTCATTAATTTTTAATTATTTAAACAAATGGAATTTCTTTAATCATATTTTTCGACATTTTTTTCACCTTAAAATTATTACTATTAGTCTAGTGGAATATTTAATAACATTGTTTCTTTATGATTAAATTGTTTCAACAAATGAAATTTGTTTAAATAATTTCGTTTTGATTTTTTTAAAATAAAAATTATTGCTGCGGTTCTAGAAGAATATTTATCCATATTGGTTCATTAATTCTTAATTCCGTAAACAAATTATTAGTTGAATAAAATTATTAGTTCAGAATAAATAATAGTTTAATGTTTCAACCATTGTAAAATATTTGAGAATAAATGTATGTTAATTGATAGAAATAAACTGCTATTTGAAGAAATCTTTGAAAAAAACACATTTTTTACACAAATGACATTTGTTTAGATAATTCAAAATTAATTAACCAATGTTGATACATATTCCACTAGAGCAATGCTAAAAAATTTTGTTTAAAAAGACTTTAAAAACATAAAAACAACAAATTCCATTTGCTTAAACAATAATTGAAAAAGTGTCAGGGGCGACCAGATTAGAAAGATGTTCGGAAAGATGGATATAATTTCATCGTTACCGAGGCCTAAAAATTTGAACACTTAAAAAGGCAGCTGGACTACCTGAGGTGTCAATGTGGCCTTCAAGTCGGGCAGAGGACAATTCCGCACTAGCTACCTGGGTACCGTTCCCCCACTACGCGGCTTCTCCTCGCACCGTCGAGCAGTTTTCGCCGAGCCTGGTCAACGGGGGGCCTTT
>JAAAKG020145240.1:0-10934 GCA_010014905.2 Druon quercuslanigerum | reverse complement strand
TATTATAAGTCTAATATCTTCTTTATTTTCTTTCATAATTTCTTTTAACTCCTCTGCTTTCTCCTGCATATCTCCGTCCACATAAACCCACACTATCTTCCACTGCTCTGCTCCCATCTTTACCTCTTCTACTATGTATGTATACCCTGGTATACATTCATTTCTCACTCCCATCACTATTCCTCCCATTTCTCTGCCCTTTTTATTCTTCCTCTTTGCATTTTGAACTTGACATTTGTAACCTCTTGGTAATATTCTTGTTACTCTTTCCCATCCCTTTTCGAATTTTAAACTAAAACGATAAGTATTTGATCAAAAATGGACTAGTTAAATTTTCGAATAAAAAATGAAATTTTCAACGAAAAAAATAATTTTGAAGTAGAAAAGATTAATTTGTAAGCAAAAATAAAAAATTCTTTCAAAAAAGTCGAAATTGCAACAAAATACATGAATTTTCAGCATATACTTGAATTTTTAACTAAAAAGATAATGTTTCAACAATTTAAAAAATCAATTTTAAAACCAGAACAAAGTTTTTTTAAAAACAAAATAGATAAATTTTCAACGAAAACTGGATAAAAATGCATATTTATCCAAAGAAACGAATTATTAATTAAAGTAGATACATTTTTAAACAACAAGAATAATTTTCTAAAAAAAAGATGAACTTTTGACTCAGAAAGGTAAATTTTCCAGCAAACAAAACAAAAAATTTTGTACAAAATTGTTAAATTTTTTAATAAAATTAGAAAAAAAACAATTTCAACCGAAAATGATAAAGTTAGATTTTCAGCATAAGAAACTATCGTTTTAACAACAAAAATTTGGATTTACAGCAAAAGAGTTAAATTCTCAACCAAAAAATCCATTTTCAAAGGTGAATAATAATTTTCTATAATAAAAAAAGAAGAATTTCCAGCTGAAAAAGATAATAAAAAAAATTTCCACAAAATCGTTAAATTTTCTATCTTTAAAATTGAGCATTAAAAATAAAAAATAAGAATTATACTTAATAGGAAATAGTTACATTTAAAAAAAAAAAAATAATTTTTTATCAAAAGAGTGTAATTTTTGTCGGCAGAAATGAATTTTTAACTGAAAAATATTTTGAAAAAAAACAATCGATTTTTAAACATAACAGTTAAAATACAAAAACACAAATTATATAAAAACTGACCTATTCTATAAAAAACTATCAAACTGACATTTGGAAAAGGTGAATTAATTAAATGGATGATTATTACGTATCGAAGTATTTTGTTTAAAAAGCTGAATGACCAGCTACGGCCTTCGTAAAAATAAATATCATGCTGAGACATGTATTTATAGCACGCCGTAAAAATGTAGAAGGACAAATCTTATCACAAAAAAATTAACATAACTGCTGTTTTTTGCAACTAGTTTTCGATTTCCTTTTATTTTAGAAAGAAAGAAGAACAATGAAATATGCCGAATTTGTCTCATCTCTTCCTATGGAATTAATGAGCAGAATTCCTTAAAATAAAATCAAGAATCCAACGACCTAATTTGTACAAAAAACATTAAATGTGTCTACTGTAATTAGAGAAAAAATATAACAATTTTTTCCTAAAAAAGAAAAGAAAAAAAAAACTATTCTGGACAAAAGAGAAAAGAAAAATAAGGCAACGAACCAAATTCGTTTCCTTTTCTTTCTTATTTCCTTTGTCTGTTTTATTTTTATTATTATCAAATCACAATAAAAAACATTTGTCAAAAATAATCATTAACATTTCGGTACACATACAGCACCTTTATCAAGGCAATAAATGAATTCTCAAAAAATTTTGGAATTTTGGAATTCAAAAAACTTTATTTCCGACAAAAAAATAACTTCTAAGGCAATAGTTAAATTGTTGAGCAAATAAATGAAGTTTTTACTAATATAATGAATCTTTAACCAGAAAAATAAATTTAAAAATAACTAATTGGTAATCAAAGAAAAGAATTTGTATACAAAAATATTAATTTTCTATCAAAAAAGAATAATTTTTAACAAAATACAGGAATTTTCAATTAAATTTTAAATACCTTGAAGAATTTTTGAACTAATAATCAAATTTTTCAACAAATAAGTTTTCAACCAATCAGGTGAATTAGTTACAAAGAATAATAATAATATTCCTCCACAAAAGATAAAGTTTCCACAAAAGACAAAGCTTCCACAAAAGATAAAGTGAGTTTTAGTTAAGAGTTTTTAGTTAAGCAATTTATTTTTAACAAAAGAAAACAAAGAATTTTTAACAAAATAGTTCAATTGGAGAGAGAAAAATTAAATTTGAACTGAATTATTGAAACTTCAACCAGAAAAATTAATTATCAATAAAAAGACTAACTTCTAACAAAATAGATAAATTAAGAAAAAAGTAAAAAAAAATAGTATAGTTGAATTTTTAGTTCAAAATATTAATTTTCAATAAAGGAATCTAATTTTTTAACAAGATAATTAATTTTTAATCACATGAATTTTCAACTAAAAAATATCAATGTTCAATCAAAAGTTGAAATATCTACATTTTAGTTTAAAAAGTTAACTTTAAATAAAAAATACTAGAAACCGAATTTTCCGCAACATAGGTGGATTTTCCTCTAAATAGTTGAATTTTAATATAAAAAAGATTAGTTTTTAATAAGTTAGTTGAATCTTTAACAGTAAAATAAAATTGTTAATGAAACATGCAATATTTGAATTTGCAGTAAAAAGATAGAATTTTCAACATAAAAAAATACTTTTTTACAAAATAGTTATAACTCCAACAAAATTGATAAATCTTCTAATTAGATAAATAATATCCAGCTAAAATTAATAAATTTAGAAGAAATTAAAAAGTATAAATTAAAAAAAAAATTTAATTAAATTCGAAATAATTTGATTCCGTTTATAAAAGATTCTAGGTTGAAAATGTTAAAAGTTTAAGATTCTGGTCTTCAAATATTAATGGTCAGGGAAAGAAAAATTATTGCTTAGGGAAAAATTCTGGAATTTTTAAAATGAATTTCGCGGTAGCCTTGATATAATACACTACACTTTCGATTTAAGCACTTTCGATTTATGCGTTCCAAAAATTCAAGCCAAAGTCAAAACCAAATCCTGTGCTTAAATTGAAAGTCTAGTGTATTCTTGATAATACTTTATTAAATGTTGAAAATTCGTTTTTTTTGTGTTAAAAATTCATCTTATTTTGTAGAAAATGGACTTATTGTTTAAAATTTACATTTTGGCTTTGAAAAGCCAAGTCAAATTATTTTCGATTAAAAATTTAACGATGCTTTTAAGAGTTGATTCTTTTTGGTAGAAAATTATAAAATTTAGTTAAAAGTTCATCCTTTTTGTTTCCAAATTTAACTGATTTCTTAGAAAATGTCCTTTTCATTTCAAACTCATATTTTGTTAAAAAATTATCTGTTTTAATTGAAAATTCACTTCTATGTGTAAAAGTTGAACTACTTCGCTTAAATTCTTTTTTGAATAAAAGTTTATCTCTTTGGTTAAAAATTTAACTCCTTTGTAGAAAATTAAACTTTTTTGTTAAAAATTTTATTCTTTTTTTTAAATATAAGCACAAAAAGGATTTAAAAACCCGAAACAAGAATAAAAATTGACTAAAATTAAATTAGTTTTTCAAAATTGTTGAATTTGATGAGTTTTTAAATAAAAAATACAAGTTTAAAAAAAAATTGTTAAATTTTCATGAAAAAAGATTCCAGTGACTTTTGAATGCCAGAATTCAATGAAAATAAAGCAAATTTAATTAAACCAAGATTAGTAAATTTCTTACGAAATAGTGAAATCTTGAACGCAACAGTTGTATTTTTGTCCAAGAAAGATGCAATTTCTAATAATATAGATAAATTTTTAATTAAAAAGATAAACAAAAAATTAGTTGAGTTTTCATTCAAAAAAGGCTTTCGTTTACTTTTCAACACCAAATTATGACTTTTTGATGGAATGGAAAATTTCCACAAAGATTTCATTTTTTTTTGCAACATTAAAATATGAATTTCAAAAGAAAGTATTATTTCTACGAAAATAGTTAATGTTGAACCAAAAAAGACGAATCTGAATTGAAATATAAGGCAATTAAATTATTAGCATAAATATCATACCAGGGTTACCAAAAAGGTTTATTTTAGGAAATCGCCATTTTTTCCCTAACAAATTGTTAAGTTTCCCCGACTATTAATAATTAAAAGACGAGAATCTTCAACTGGACATGGGGTGATAAAAGACGGATTTAAAATATTGTCAGGAGTAGATACTGAATCCCATGCTAGACAAAGTGTGGTTTTGATTATGAACGATAGAGTGAAGCAGCATCTCGGAGATCATGATTTTATATCTCCCAGATTGTAGTAAGATAAAATGAAAATAGGAATCAATAGACAATTTATTATAGCGTGCACTGCCCCAGTTGATGGTGATCTCAGAGAATTAAGAGACGCCTTGTAGGACATTTTAAATGATACAATAAGTACTTGCGATCATGGTGTCAGAATTATTCTTTTAAAATAGAATTGGATGTGTGGGCATTCAGTATCAGTATACAGAAAGGGTGCTAGGTAATTTTGTTGATCCAAGAGATAATGAAAGCGGGTAAAGATTAATTAGGTCATGATTAGTAAGGAAACTAGTTATTCTATGTGTACCTGAAACAAAGAAAATGGGATGCGGAAGTAGAAGCATAAAACATGGGCTGCTGAAAGGTGGATTTAAAATATGGTCAAGAGTTGACAATAATCACATGGTAGGCTAGATGTAGTTTTGATTGTCAATGAAAGAGTGAAGCAGCATCTCAGAGATCATGATTTTGTATCTCTCAGATTGTAGTGGGATAAAATTAAATAGGAATCTATAAATTATTTATCATAGCGCGCACTGCCCGAGTTGATGGTGATCTGAGAGAAGTAACAGACGCCTTCTAAGACATTTTAAATGATACAATAAGTACTTGCGATCATGGTGTCAGAATTATTCTTTTAAAATAGAACTGGATGTGTGGGCATTCAGCATCAGTATACAGAAAGGGTGCTAGTTAATTTTGTTGATTCAAGAGATAATGAAAGCGGGTAAAGATTAATTAGGTCATGCTTAGTAAGGAAACTAGATATTCTATGCGTACCTGAAACAAAGAAAATGGGATGCGGAAGTAGAAGCATAGAACATGGGCTGCTGAAAGGTGGATTTAAAATATGGTCAAGAGTTGACAATAATCACATGGTAGGCTAGATGTAGTTTTGATTATCAATGAAAGAGTGAAGCAGCATCTCAGAGATCATGATTTTGTATCTCTCAGATTGTAGTGGGATAAAATGAAATAGGAATCTATAGACAATTTATCATAGCGTGCACTGCTTCAGTTGATGGTGATCTGAGAGAAGTAACAGACGCCTTGTAGGACACTTTAAGTGATACAATAAGTACTTGTGATCGTGGTGTCAGAATTATTCTTCTAAAATAGAACTGGATATGTGGGCATCTAGCATCAGTGTACAGAAAGAGTGCTAGGTAATTTTTTTGATCCAAGAGATAATAAAAACGGGGAAAGATTAATTAAGTTATGTTTAGTAAGGAAACTAGATATTCTATGGGTACCTGAAACAAAGAAAATGGTTGCGAAAGTGGAATCATAGAGCATGGACTATTGAAACGCGAATTTAAAATATGGTCAAGGGTAGACAGTAATCACATGGTAGGCTGGGTGTAGTTTTGATTATGAATAAAAGAATGAAGCTGCATCAAAGAGATCATGGTTTTGTATCTCCCAGATTGAGGTGCGTTAATGTGAAACTAAGAATCCGAAGATTAGTTATCAAAGCGTGCTGCGCTCTTGTTTATAGTGATTCGAGAGAAGTAAAATACAGATTAATTGGATTGTGCTTCGGAAAAGGGCTTGTTTATTACAAATACTTGGCTCAAACGTAAAATGATCTACACATAAACCTGGTGTCAAGGAAATAGCCGAAGTATAATTAATTTTATTGTTACGGAAGAAAGGCTAGGAGAGTTAATCAGTGATACAAGGGTCATGAGAAGTTCTGAATGTAATACTGATCATTAGCTTCTGGTCTCCCAAATAAACTGGTTTCAGGGATGAAGACAAAAGAGAACCAAGAAAACTTAACCAACGCGAATCAAGATTGAGAATTTACGCAAGTTAGAAGATCGAATAGACTTTTAGGTTAAGTTGGACCAACTCTAATAGAGAATAGAAATATTGAGGGCTTTTTGGTTATGATCGAGGATGTCTTAGTTAATAGTGTGACTGAAGTGTGTGGTACTGCGGTTATGGGAATAAAGTCTGGTGATGCATGATGGGATGATGAAATTGAGGCTGCCTCTTGACAGCTTATTCGCTAGTGACGAAAACATAGATCAGGCGTTAGATGAATATATAAACAAGGGTAAGAAGGTTTTTGATAGAGCAGGGCACATTATAAGAAATAAAAATATATGGCAAATGAAGCTAAAATAGCAGACTCTGATGGAAAAAGTGCGTAAAGAGATAATCCTCAATAAATCTGGTTCAAAAGAAACCTGGGTCGGAGCAGTGTTGCGGAATGAACGTGTTACTTAAATAAGTAACAGGAAAATTCTAGATCCAGCTAAAATAAACCTATACCTATTTCCTCCCAAAATTGATGGTACGCTTCAGCAGTGCTGCGCAATGAAGTTTTTTGGTAAATTTGAAAAGTCTACAACCTAGGCTTTTACAATGATTAAGTAGGCATACGTAGAAGCTACAATCAGCAGATCAGCTGTTTTCACTGGCGTTGTTCGAGCGCGCGGTCCATTCTGAGATCGTGAAGGAAAACAACATAAGGGGTTACTTCTTGCGCAAATGCTCGAAGGCGACTGCGCAAGCATGCCTTTGCTTCTTAAAATCACCGAACTCCCATCCTGAAAAGCAACGAAACTACGATGTTCTGGCTTCGATACTCAGCAACGAAACAACGATGCTGTTTCTACCTACTCAAATGTTACTTATCCTTATAAGGGTTGCTGTATAAGTACCGAAACGTAGGTGAAGGTAATAATAAAAATAAAAAATACAAAAGAAATAAAAAAAGAGAACAAGGGGATTTGATTGGTTGCCTTCTTATTTTACTTTATCTTTTTCATTTTTGATCAACAATTTTGTTCTTTTTAAGGAATTTTTTTCTAAAGAGGATATTTTTTCAAATTACAACCCGAACATGTTATGATTTGCAGTGTCGCCACCCATTAGATCGTGCCTGGAATTTTATAGTTCGCTTTTTAAAACTAACTAAAGCCAGAATAAAAAGTAAGAAGAGCGCCTCTTTAATATTTTCAAAAGTTACATAATTTTTGCAAATTTATACAAAATATGAAATAGATTTCCGGAAAGGTTTTAGCTATTCTTAAAACCATTTGATGAATTTTAAAAACTTTTCACTGAATATTCAAATATGTTGATTTTTTGTTGTTATTTTATTAGCCAACCTTTCAAAATTAATTTTTTTCAGTTTTGAGAATCACTAAATGCTTCCCGAAAATGTATTTCATATTTTGTTTAAATTTGTAAAAATTATGTAACTTTTAGAAAATAGCAATGAGACGCCATTTATAATACAGTGCAAATTTCGGGATCTGGTTCCAACTCTGCATTTCGTAACAATACAATTAATTTTTCTTTGAAGTTTGGAGATTTTTGGACGACGAGCATACAAAGTACGATTTATAAAATATTTCCTAAGGCGCCCCTTTGAATTTTTTTTAATTTTCACTTTTATATATTAAGAAATATGGGTTTTTAAAATAATTTAGCATTTTAATTGACACCAGCAATGTTGTCACCGAGAAACAAAGGAATAATAAGATTGTACTTTTGATTTTTTCAGGCAAACTATACAATTGAGTATCATTGGGATAATTATGAAATGATTTAATCAGAAGAACTTAGAATATTTAGAAAATACATTCAATAGTCTACTTTCCTGAAAAATTAAATATTAAAGCCCACTAAAGTTCTTTTAAACTATTGAGAATTTCAGGGTCGCCACTGTATCGGGAAAGCGGTATTTTTGACATTTTAATTAACAATTGTTTGCAAGAAAAACCTTTCCAGCTGTTTGAAATATCACATTATATAATTCAATTTACAGTAAGTTTAATTTCAACTTGTGGTTTACTTTTAATTTCAATTCTAAAATTTTTCATTTATGAAATCATTTACAGTAAAATGGATTTTTCTACAGTATTTTAGTTTCAAAATTTTATACATAATTTAAATTTTTATCCTCAAACGAACATTTTTAACTTATAGAATTTTAAAATCGAGGTTTAAAGACTTAATCAATGGAAAAGAAAAAGCGTTTCTTTAATTTGAAATCCAAATATTTAAATATTGTTCAATTCAAAAAAAGAATAATTTTTCAATGTTTAGCAATGCTTAGACTGTCTATTTAAAATGAGCAATTTTAAATAAAATAATTAAAACGAAACAATTTGATATTGAATTATTTGAAATAGAAAGCCTTAAACGGTAAAAATTTTAGAGTGCTAACTTGAAATAATTGAGCATTACGATTTTAATTGTTTAATTTAAGAATCCAGCGAATTGTATCTATTGTTCACGACTGTAAAATACAATATTTATTTCATTTTCCACTTGCTTATCATTTCGGAGTTAATTTATTTGTTGCAACTTACCATTAAAATTTATTCTTTTTTTCTATAATTTTTATATTAGGTTATATAAACGCTCTTCATACTGTTTAGATAAGAATGATTTTATTTGCTATTATTGTACTTACGTTGTCGGGTTCACTGAAAGTTAAAAAAAGAAAAATTGCTTAATTTCAAGTGTGTTATTTTTGCAGCCACTAACACAACAATAATGTAGCATCTTTATTAGAAACTGTTACAATGAAACTTGTCAACAAAACTTTTTTAACTATCATAGAATACGCATTTCAGAAAGTAAACTTTCTGTTGGAATGGCCGAGATTCTTCCCTGAGGCGTCAGACGGCGCAACTGTGCAGTGAACGGTCACCTTCCACTCTCTTTAATACTCTCCGCTCTAAAGCAGTCATTCAAAACGTCATTCTTTCTGTTTCAGTATTGATCTCTTTTTCTCAATAAGTCAATTCTTTCTCCTTGCTGTCTCTTTACGTGACGCTAGTTGCGGTACAATAAAGTGCTATTTTACTGCCGCTCCGCGGGCAGATAAACTTCACTTCTGCTGCCTATTTCAGATAAAACTAAGTATTGAAAAAGGGATGGAGGTAGAAAAGATGAACAAGAATTGCAAGATTAAGATTGGGAAACAAGGTAAGGGAAGGATTGGATTGGGTGAAAACGTTGCGCAGAAAATGCAAAATCTGTTTCCGGGAATGTTGTAAGAGAAAGTAAGTAGAGACCCATTAATATTCTTTGCATTTTTTTCGCTGCGATAATTAGTTACAAATAAGCTGAATTTTTGTTTATAATTTCTAGCTGATATGCTGATACATCAAAAAAATTTCAATAATTTTCAGCACTATGATATTCATTTTAAAAAATTGATTTATTTGAAACTAACCTAATGACAAGAATTTCTAAATACTTTATCTCCTAGAGTTTTATTTTGATTCATTTAAAAATTTGTGAGAATATTCCTGACATGTTGTACTATCAGATAAAATTGTTTTTTTAAACTTGCCGGCTTCGCGGGTCCATTCTCATCGCGCGTGGCTTTTTTCGCTCGCAAGTTTGAGCGCGCCGGAGGCGCTCGGCTACGGTGTCTGGCGCTTTGCGCTTGATGAAGTATTTCCCTCACGCTACGCTCTCCGATACTTTTTTTTTGCGCTCGGCTCTTTTTTGTTTTTTGCTCGATTTCATTGAAAGAAAAAATTTACTTGCAAATATACGTTTGTACGTTTATTTTTGTATATTTTGTATATTTGTACGTTTGAAGTAATTGTTAAACTGGCTTTTATTTCAAATGAAAAAGGAATTTTATTTCCTTAAGGTTCTATTGGACCAAAAAAATTAAAAGTGCCTAAAATATATATATTTTTAAATTAAGTGATTAGGAAAATATTTTACATGTTGCTAAAAGTCACGTTACAGTATACGCTCCTATGATAAAGAAAAAATATATTTTGAAAATGTATTTGGAACAGACAAAATTATTAAGAAATATGTTGTATATGATAGTTTTTATGATATATATTTGGTTTTCACATCAGCTTTTTAAAATATCCTGTCAATGTATAGTAAGATAAAAAAGAATGTGAAAATGAAGTTTTCCGAATTTATATTTTAAAACCTTGTTATTTAAATCTGGAGATTTAAAATATAAAATTCTTGAATTTTAAAGATTTATACATAGAAATTCTTCATTTTAAATGATTTTAAAAATCAAAAGTCTAGTTTTCGATTCTAGCCCGTTCAAATAATACAATTTAAAATTTAAATCATCAAAATATTATAAATTTATTGTGAATATGCAAAGTTAAAAAAATGTCTTTTTGTTCTTGAAGTCGGTGAATCCGAATCCGGGGCCAGATGGACCCCATCACATCAGAATTGAGACCAAGTGAGAGTCAAAATAAGAAAAAAAAACCATTCAGTTGGCGCACAGTGGGAGAAAATGAACTTTTTTGCTGAAAAATGTCCAGACCCTTCAATTTTGGTCCGATTTTGAATTAAAAAAAATTAAAGTTCAATCAATTCTAAAGATGTTGAGGCTCCGTACTTTTGTCTTCTCTAAAAAAAAACTGAAATTTTATACATAATAATATGTTACACTTTAAGAACTGATCAGGAAAATTTTTTATTATACATAATATAATATAATTATATTATAATAATAATAATAAATATAATAATATTATACATATTGCTATATAAAAATCAATATTTCCGTCAATCGCCAGAACGACTTTTTGTATTTCTTAAAATTAAAAATAT
>JAAAKG020145239.1:0-10934 GCA_010014905.2 Druon quercuslanigerum | reverse complement strand
CCGTTAGGAGTACGGGTAAAAGAACACAGGAGGGATATAAATAAGGTCCCTGACAAACAGACAATGCTTACTCGACATAGCATTGATAAAGATCATTTTTTCGATTTCGACAACGCGAATTTTATTCAGAATTCCCAATATTATTTGAATTGTATTGAAACTCGACATTTCTCTTCGCAATTATCCATAGCATATGAATAGAATATCAGTTTTGAAATATCACCCCCATAAGTCTATTTTATAGAGTCCCGAAAAATCCCATAAATGGAAAATGGGTTTTTCGAGATGTTGGCGCTAATTATAATTTTTTGCGGTTTTTTTAAATGAAAATTGTTTCTTGTACATAAAATACTATTTCCTTTGATAACTAGATGTTTACATACATTTTTAAAATGATTCATTACTGTTTTAGCAGTTTTTCTCATTGAATAGAGTTAGAAAGTCGCAGTTTTTCAAAAGTTTTCCACTTGATGTCCAATTTTTAATTAGATTTCAATTCATCATTGTTAAAATTGGTGATTGTTTAAACAATTTATTATTATTGTTAACTATATTCTCTTCGAATAATGCTAGAAAATTGCAGTTTAAAAAGAATCACTTTTAGTCAACTTTTCAATTAAAATAAGTTAAATAATTATCAAATTTTTTGTTTTTGTGGCTTTGGGGTCCGTAAATGATAAAGAAGATTTTTGATTTCCCATCAGATGTTTCGGCTCCATATATGGGCCCTCTTCAGTGATTTATTCTATAAAAAAGTTTTGTTGCTACATTTCAGAATTCTCCCTATCAAGTTAAATAATTAATTAGGCTCAAGAAAATTATTCAAATTTTAATTATATTGAAGTAATAATTAATTCAAGTTAACAAAAATTAATATTTAAACAATTTATTATTATTGTCAATAATATTCTCTTTGCTTAATGTTAGAATGCTGCGGTTTTATCAGAAATTTCTACCTTTCTGTTCTTTTTTCACTTAGTGAGGTTATTAAATGTTATTAGTTACTAAAAAATAATAAATAAACATTAGAGAAAACTATATTTTAAATAATCTCTTTGTTTTGTGAATATATTTTTCTGAAATAAAACTGATATTTGAAATATGCTTCAAATTATCTACACGGATCATATTGAATACAACGTTCCTTCAATAGAGACGAAAGTCAGAAACAATATTTACTACAAGTGGTAACAGAGTTCCGAAGCAATTTCCTGACTGGAGTAACTCTACCTTGTCCCGTGAGATGCTATAATCAATTAATTATTTATTTCAGGTCTTTAAAATTTTTATATACATAGCTATTGTCATCGACGAGACTTATTTTTCCAGGAAAAGAGGGAGGGGGGTGATATTAAAATATGTGCAATTCGAAATTTTTCTTTTACTCTTTGCAATAAACTTCTTGTTGTAATTCAAAACAAAAATTTTAAAAGTAATTGAAAGACCTCAAAATTCCACTACTCCTAATTATTATGTGATTTATTATTTTAGTCTATTGTAAAAGATAGAATTTTTGTTTAAACTATTTTTTTTTAACTTGGAAAAAGAGCGAAAATGATTCACTTAAAACAACAATACTATTTGAAAAATAATTTTGGTGGAGGTCGACGTATTATTTTAACTTTCTAACACATATCTGAGAGAATATAGTTATAAATAATATAAATTATTATTATATAAAATAATATAATATTATTTAAACCATTCATTTTCCTAACTCTAATAATTATTTATCTTAGTTTAATTAAAAATTTAACCAAAAATTAAAATTTTTGTTTAAAACCTGCAATTATCTAGCATTATTCTGAGACAATATCATTAACAATAATAATAAATTGCATAAAAATAATTCTCTTCAACATGATAAACTATTACTTCCCTCTAATTGAAAATGGAATGAAGAGAATTTTTTTTTAACCGCGACTTTTTGACTCCATTCTATTAGAAAATTGCTAAAAACAATAATAAATTCTTTAAGCAATTTATGTATACATACTGGTCAACAAAAGCTAAATTCAAATCTGGAATCTGTAATCTGCAGCACCTCTTATTAATAAGATATTTGCAACATAATTTTTGAACGAAAACTTGTTTAGCTTACTGCAAAATGTACTAAGCATTTTTTTAAATATTAGACATGATTTAGATTTGTTTTTTAATGCTGAATTCAGCGACTAGCACATATTTTCAATAGCTCTAACGGCTACCGTGATTTTGCTAAAAACCTGAAAAAACACGAGAAAATAAAGGTTTTTACAAATCTTTATAACTGACAAAATAATTTAAGTTTATACGCAAATAATAGTTTTTTTTTTGTTTTTAGTGACAAACAAAACTAAAAGAATCACGGTCGGCAGACCACATTTTTTTAACGTGTGAAACTGTCAGACGACCGAGGGGAGGGGCGAAGCTAACAATTTTTTAATGTTTCGAAAACTTTCTTATTACATTTCATGCACATAAATGTAAGCATTTGAATCATAATAAACAATACGTATTAACAGCTTTGTAACGATAATAAAAATAAATAAATTTGTAATATTTTTAACACTTTGGTTATATCACATTTTTAAATATTAGATTTACATTTACTTGATTTACTTGATCCAAAACCATTTGTCGATTTAGGGATAAACGCTCTGGGTGAAAATCGTTATTGTAGAATGATGTCACGGCAGTTGTATATGAATTTTTTGTAAATGAAATTGCCTCAAATTTTTTGAACGTCGTCGACCAGTTTGTTTAAAATTGTTTCATAGTACTCTTGATGACTCGAATAAATATAAGCATTATTTGCATTACAGTCAAGTCAAGTTGATCTCGTTCTTGCACGAGATACTTCCGGCTCAAGTAAATCAAGCGCATTTGCTCCTTCTATTCATTTGTCCACATTTAGTCACATCCAGAAGATCTAATTTTTTCGACATTTTTTGTTACCGCTAATGTATTTTTCATGATATTCGCTAAAACTGAGATCACACTTCTGTAGTTCTACATATATTTAAAACTTCCACTCTCTGCAATACCTCGATCACGAGAGTTAAAAATAAGTAGAATTCGAAACTCTCAATTGCTTTAAAGAGTTCATCAACCTTCGCACAAGGTAATGCTTCCATTGAGGGTCATATTTTTTGCCTTTGAAAAATACTAAGCAGGTGTCATAAACCTCCGGATGGCGCTTTCGGATTAAAGATTTAATTCTAATCGAAAATCTTGTAAAGCCAAACCTTATCAAGCTAGGAGTTTTTTCTGCAATTACTTCTTTAAATTCCGCCAGTCACTTTGGAGAATCGCGAATAAAATTAATAGTTTCTCTAACAATGCCAAAAAAGTGCTTACAGGTATAACATTTTCCATTCGTCCATTCGAATCTGTGTTTGAAGACCACTATTTTCTCCTGGCATAATCGCAGCTTTATCGTAACATTGACCTTATAAATCACATATATCTAATTCGCAATTTATAGGGCATGTTTACTTATAGATACTGACATTTGCTCTTTATAGGAAGAGCCTGTCTCTTTATCAGCAATAAAAACATACAATTTTGCTCGCTTCACTTTGATAAGTATTTTTTGCAGGACTTCATAAGAGATCTTTTGAAAAATTTCATCAACAATATCATGATGAAACCACTTTCGAACTTTCTTATTCTCCAACCAATCCGTCAACTCTAAAACATAGTCAGCGCGCGTTCTTAGAATCTGCAAAAAAATTTAAGTCTGCATCGGTCCCGTCTCTACGAAGGGCAATACATCTTCGAGCAAGTAATACAACAGTACTGAACATTTTTTCCAGCACTATGGGAGACTTCTGCATATATTTTTGCTTACTTTGTTATATTTTTTCACAAATTCAAGGCTTTTCATTATTAAGAAGACCTTCAATTGCAGAACGATGAAAGACTGCTGAACTGCATTTTTCCAACAGTCATGACCATCAACATCTTTAGCTCCTTTAGGCATTGCTAATTTCTTTTTACATGCTTCACTACATATTGAGCAGAAAGGTTTTCCTTTAGAAGTTAGGAGCGAAAAATTGTTATTAAAAGAAGATAACGAACATTTTTACTAGAAGTTTTTTGGAAAACTCCTTCAGAGGCTATTTTAATAAGTGTGGTAAACACCCCAGTGTGGCAAACAAGGATACTTATCAACATTTAATACTTTAATAATAATCAACAGGGGAGAAACCACTCTACATTAGACAGGGAAAATGCAACAAAATTACAGAGACCCGATCAAGATGGAGAATTATGATTATCTACATGAAATCGTCATCTATTATAGGGTGTTTTATCCTATCATAAAAAAGTAATACTTTTAATTTGATTTTTTTTTCCAATAAGTACTGAATTCAATTTTTAATTATAAAAATATTAAAATACATGCTAGCTCATTTTAAGTAGAAGCCTCATTTTGTTTACGTTCCATCTTTCTATCAAAGCAAGGATCTATTTGCTTTATAATTTGAATTGAAAAAATCTAAGTTTCGGGACTTATCAAATAAATTAAAAATAAAAAGTGAGAATTATTCCTTTTATGTATTTACGTTGACCTAAATAAAAATCAGAGTCTTCATCAGAAGCATTTTTAGTGGCAACAGCTTCCACATTCTCAGTGTGAGAGGGTTATTAAGTTTGTGCAGGCTTGTTGGTAGCTACCCAAACTCAAAATTGCTTAGCACATAGTGCGCGTTGTAAAAGACACATTTATAGTACATATTTCGCGACATTAGGAATTATCAGTAGACGATATTGCCGTTAGAGATTGTCGGTTGATATTACAGTTATAGACTGTCGATAATATCAACGAAAAATTTTATGATCCACACATAACTTTAAGACAACTTCTGTCCCTAAAAACTACACTCTGTGAGGAAAACACCATTGCCGGGCCAGCGAAACATTTCTCTGGCCCTGCGATGCTGTTCTTCGCACAGGGGGTGCTTTTTAGGGGAAGAAGTCGGTTGCACAATTTAATAGCGTTTTCCGCACAGGGCGTAGTTTTTAGGGGTTGAAGTTGGTTGCACAAATTTATTCAAATTAAGACGAAAGTAATGCGCCCGTGTAAAATTGATTTCGAATCATGTAGTGGCCAGAGAAACGTTTCGCTGGCCCAGTCAATTTTTTTTGCGAAATCAGGTACTTCCGGTGATGCCCAAATTCTAATTTTGGTTGAATAAATTTTAAAAAATTTTGCACTAAATATTTGGCCTAAAAAAAAGTTAAATTTGCGTGATTGGTGGGGTTAGCGAAATGGTCCTGAAAAGTGGTATGATTTGAACGACATTATTTCTGCAACCAGTCACAGGGGTGCCTTTCCGTTCCCCCAACAGAGGTTGGAAAGGGATATGGTTTTGACCAACATCTTCTCTGCAACCAGTCACAGAGGAGCCTTTCCGCCCATTCACTCAAAAGAAGTTGGCAAAGGGTATGTGTTTGATCAAAATGATTTCGGAAATCTGTAAGAGTGGTGCCTTTCCGCTTCCCACGAGACGTTCACAAGGTGTATGGGTTTGACGAATATTGTTTTTGTAACCTGTCGCAGGTTTTTTTTTTGCTTTTGCTCCCTTCTAAGAGGTGGGGAATGGGTATCTGTTTGATCAAAATTGTGGTGTGGGTTGGAGCAACATTATTTCTGCAACCAGTCACAGGGGGCCTTTCCGCCCCTCCACGAGACGTCGGGAAGGGTTATGTCTTTGACCAATATTGCTTCTGCAACCAGTCACAAACGTGCCTTTCCGCCCCCACCAGAGGCTGGAAAAGGGGTATGGGCTTGAACAACATTATGTTTGTACCCAGTCAGTTAAGTGCCTTTCCGCCCCGCCATAAAAAGAAGTTGGAAAGGGGCATGGGTTTGATCAAAATTATTTCGGTACCCAGTCACAGGGGTGCCTTTCCGTCCCCACCAGACGTTAGAAAGGCTTATGGGTTTGAACGAGATTATTTCTCTAACCAGGCACAGGTTTGCCTTTCCACCGCCCACGAGACGTTCGAAACGGGTGTGGGTTCGAAGAACATTGTATCTGTACCCAGCCAGCGAAGTTACTTTACACCCCCTCCCGAGACGTTGGGAAGTGGTATCTGTTTGTGAAACTTTATTTCTGGATCGAGTCACAGAAATGCCTTTCCGCCCCCGCCAGACGTTGCAGAGGGGTATGGGTTTGATTAATATTAATGCTGTAACTATTCACACAGATGACCCTTCCTCGAGACGTTGGAAATGGGTATGCATTTAAATAACATTGTTCGTGTAACCTGTCGATGGTGCGACCTTCCATCCCCTCTAAAAAGGTTTGGAAAGATATCTGTTTGAGCAACATTATTTATATACGTAGTCACATGGTTGCGTTTCCGCCTCCCAAGAGACGTGGGAATTGGTTATCGCTTTTACCAGTTTGTTTCTGTGATTATTCACAGGGTGCCTTTTCGTCTCCAACGAGAATTTGGAAAGAGGTATGGGTTTGACTAACATTACTTCTATACCCAGTCACATAAGTGCCTGTCCTCTCCCACCAGACGTTGGAAAGGAGTATAGGGTTGAACAACATTATATCCCTACCCAGTAAATTAAGTGCCTTTCCCTCCCCACTAGACGTTAGAAACGGGTACGGCTTTGAACAACAGTGTTTCTGTACCCAGTCACAGGGGTGCCTTTCCGTCCCCACCAGACGTTGGAAAGGCTTATGGGTTTGAACGAGATTATTTCTCTAACCAGGCACAGGTTTTCCTTTCCACAGCCCACGAGACGTTCGAAACGGGTGTGGGTTCGAAGAACATTGTATCTGTACCCAGCCAGCGAAGTTCCTTTACACCCCCTCCCGAGACGTTGGGAAGGGGTATCTGTTTGTGAAACTTTATTTCTGGATCCAGTCACAGAAATGCCTTTCCGCCCCCGCCAGACGTTGCAGAGGGGTATGGGTTTGATTAATATTAATGCTGTAACGATTCACACAGATGACCCTTCCTCGAGACGTTGGAAATGGGTATACGTTTGAATAACATTGTTCGTATAACCTGTCGGTGGTGTGACCTTCCATCACCTCTAAAAAGGTTTGGAAAGATATCTGTTTGAGCAACATTATTTATATACGTAGTCACATGGTTGCGTTTCCGCCTCCCAAGAGACGTGGGAATTGGTTATCGCTTTTACCAGTTTGTTTCTGCGATTATTCACAGGGTGCCTTTTCGCCTCCAACGAGAATTTGGAAAGAGGTATGGGTTTGACTAACATTACTTCTATACCCAGTCACAGGGGTGCCTTTTTACCATCTACGAAACATTGAAAACGGGTATGGAGTTGAAAAGAATGATGTCTGTAACCAGTCACTGAGGTGCGTTTCCGTCCCCACCAGACGTTGGAAAGGGTTATGGGTGTGAACGACATTATATCTGAACCCAGTCAGTGAAGTGCCTTTCCGCCCCTCTTCAAAAGAAATTGACAAAGGGTATGGATTTGATCTACATTATTACGGTAACCTGTAACAGTGGTGCCATTCCGCCCCCAAGAGAGCTTGGAAAGGGGTATGGGTTTGATCTAAATTATTTCGGTAACCTGTGACAGTGCTGCCTTTCCACCCCCAAGAGACGTTGGAAAGGATTATGGTTTTGAGAAACATTGTTTCCGTAACCAGTCACAGAGGTGCCTTTCCGACCCCTACGAGACATGTGCAAACGGTTTTTGGATTTCACCAACATTGTTTCTGATAAATTTTTCAAAAAACAAACCTATCCTAAAAAAACTACTCTAAAAATTAAATATGGACAAACAATAAAATTTAGAACATTAGAATTGAAAGCTCATTCTAGGCTCTTTCATGATCCACGGCGCAATTTCTCAAAAAACAAACCTATCTTAAAAAACAACTTTTAAAAACAAATATGCACTATTCTTAAAATTGAGTACACCAGAATTAAAGGCTTATATCAGCCCCTCCAACGCCTCCGAAATCTATTTTACAAACCCAAGCCTTCACATAAAAAACTACCCCTTACTTCAAAGTGCTGATAAAGTGGACTACATGGGCACTAATCAGGAAACTGAATACATCAGAATTAAAGGCTCATTCTACTCTCTTCCATGATCCACGGTGCCATTTTTCAAAAGCAAAACCTATCCTAAAAAAACTTCCCTAAAAAATAAATATGCACTAATCATAAAAAAGAGTACAGCAGAATACAAAGCTCATTGAAGGCTCTCGCATCACGCGCGGCAATATTTTTCAAAAACAACCACTATTTTTAAAAACTACCCTAAACATTATATATGCACTGATCTTAAAATTGAGTACACCAGAAATAAAGCCTCCTTTTTGGGCACTTTAACGCCCACAAAATCAATTCTTCAAAACCAACACTTGACATTAAAAAACTACCCCTCATTTAAAAATGCTTATAAAGTGCAGAAAATACGCACTAGTCATAAAATTTAGTAAATTAGCACTGAAGGATCATTTTACGCTCTTTTATGATCCACGGCCTAATTTTTCAACTATCATAAAGACTACCCTAAAAAGTAAATATGTCCTATTCTTAAAATTGAGTACATCAGAGGTGAATGCTTATTTAAGGCCCTCCAACGCACCCAAAAACAATTCTTCCAAAACCAACCCTCGACATTAAAAAAGTACTACTTACATAAAAGTGCTGATAACGTTCTGAGCACTTATCGTAAAACTGAGTACATAAGAATTGAAGTACCTTTTTAGGTTCTTCCATGACCAATATCTCCATTTTTCAAAACCAAACCCTATCATAAAACAGTTCCCTAAAAATTAAATACCCACCAATCTTGAAATTGAGTACACCAGACTTGAATGCTCTTTTCAGGCCCTTCAAAGCTGATAATGAAAACATAATATGCACTAATCATTATACTGAGTGCATCAGAATTGAAGGCTCATTAAAGACTTTCCGTGACACGCGCCGTAATTTCTCAAAAACAACCCCTGTCATAAAAAACTACCCTATAAATTATATATGCACTCATCTTAAAATCGAGTGCACCAGAAGTGAAAGCTCATTTTACGCTCTCCAACGATCCTAAAATGAATCTTCTGAAACAAATACTTGACATTAAAAAACGAAACCTTTGTTAAGAGTGCTGACAAAGTGTTCTACATGTGCACTAATCATAATACTGAGTAGATCAGAATTGAAGGTTCATTAAAGGCTCTCGCATGACACACGCAACAATTAAATAAAACCCTATCATAAAACACCACCCTATAAGTTATATATGCACTAATCATAAAACTGAATACATAACAATTAAAGGCTCACTGAGTATATCAGAACTGAAGGCTCATTAATGACCCACCGATTAATTTTTCAACACCAACCCCTTACAAAAAAGTACCCTAAAAATAAAATATTCACTAATAGTAAAATTCTATACACCAGAATTGAAGGCTTATTTTCGAACCTCTAACCACCCCAAAATCAATTTTCCAAAAACGTCCCTTGACATTAGAAAACTACTCCTTACTTAAAAGTGCTGATAAAGTGCACTACATGTACACTAATCATAAAACTGGGTATATCAGAATTGAAGGCGAATTTGAGGCTCTACCGTGATTCACGGCAGAATTTTTCAAAAACAAAACCTACCATAAAAAACTACGTTAAAAATTAAATATGCACTAATCTTAAACTTGAGTACACCAGAATTGAAGGCTCATTTTAGGCTCTCCAATGCCACCAAAATTAATTTTCCAAAACAACTTGACATTAAAATATACCCCTTACTCAAAATTGCTGATTAAGTGCAATAAATATACGCTAGTCATAAAACTGGGTACATCAGAATTAAAAGCTCATTTTAGCCTTTCGTCATACATTAGTAGTTATTAGAACTGGGTTAATAAATAAAATAAAACGCAGTGAATTTAAACTCTTAAATTTGCAGTCTTTATTGATATCGCACGAGGAAGAAACGTCTGTTTCCGATGAGGAGTTTCTCATGACTAAACTCTTAGGATCATAAAGACCCAATGAACCCCGTCATTAAAGGATAGTATTTCACTCTATGAAATCAAATATCGATTCAGTTTTGATTGAAACCAGAAGAGTGTTTTTGAAGCTAACTTACTACGTGATAGAAACCGTACAATCCAACACGCCTCCTCAAAAATTAATCGACAACATTTCCGTAGAATGCGCCATTAACTGTATAATAAAACTTAAAACTTATCATTTACACATTATTTACATTATTTTTACATTTCACTCTTAATTCTTTATATTTTATGTAAGACAGACCTTCCTCGCGCTTTCTGGGGCTAGTACAAAATGGTCCAACATTCGTTGCATAAGATTGGAGAAACCCAGAAAAACCCAGCCAGACCATTAAAATTTAAGCATTACAAATATTTATTATATAGCAGTTTAATTATTCCAGGCCCATTCCTGTTCTAAACTCCAGAAATTTTAATGCTGACAGAGGCTTTGTCAGTGCGTCTGCCAGTTGACAACCTGTAGGAATAAAATTTAGTTTTATTACTTTTTCCTCTACTTGTTCTCTCGAGACATGATACTTTATATCAATATGCTTTGACCGTTTGTGACTGCTTGGATTATTCGCGATATTGATGCAACCTGTATTTTCTTCGTAAATTATAATCGGATCTAAAATATTTATATTTATTCTCATTGCTAACGATTTTAACCAGTGTACTTCTTTCACAGCTTATATATATATATATATATAAGTTAAAACAACGATGGCAAACGTTTCGACTACGGATACGGGTCCTCAGTGCCAGAAATTAAATTAAAAATATAGAAAGAAAAAAAAGAAAAAAGAATAAAATAAACATAACATGCAAAAACTTAGCAATTATTATCGTGCAGCTCCTTTCTCTCTCTCTCTCTCTCTCTCTCTCTCTCTATCCGCTCCCTCTCTGTGTGCTATTCCTGTTACTCTGCAGAAGGTG
>JAAAKG020145237.1:0-10935 GCA_010014905.2 Druon quercuslanigerum | reverse complement strand
GAAGCGCGCAATAGCGAGCACACGAAGTGCAAAAACCTAGAGGAACCGAGCGTAAAGCGTAAGGCAAATGTGTCCGAACGCGTCGCGTGAGGTGAATACACTATCGAGCGCGAAGCGCGAGATGAATAATTAATCGAGCGCGAAGCGCGAGATCCAACAGGTGCTCGCCCTAGGCGCGCTCAAACTTGCAAGCGAAGCGAGCCGCGCGCCGAGCGCGCGATGAGAATGTGCCCGCCAGGCGGGCAGATTTTTTATTTTGCTTTTTGCCACTTTTTTGGTTGAATTTGTACTATCATGAGGAAAATACCTTGTGAGATTTATGAGGGCTAAATAACATCTTGCAAACAACAATAGGGTTTTAGCACTTCTATTTTAAGTTAGAAAAAAAGAAGTTCATCTGCAAATATTATAAGACAGGCTACAATAATATTTGATTTAACAAAAATTTTTGTCCTAATTATATCTACAAATTTTCTTAGAATAATATATATATATATATATATATATATATATTATATAAATAATACGCCCGCTGATGTATGTATAAACAAACTAAATTCTACTATATTAAAAATTATATTAACTTTACACAATTATTTAAAAATTCATTATAATAAATTATATACCTCGGTCCGGGACTGCATATTCAGATATTGCAAAATAAAGTACAAATTCTGTCCATTAACATGATTTATCTTTTATTCCTTATTTTTCAATAATCTTTATTCGCAATCCAATCCGTAAATTCTTTAAAAGTTATGGTGCTGATAAAATAAAAATCTACAGACCTTCTCTAATGAGAATGTAAAAAAGTTTTTTAAAAACTTTATTGCAACTTGTGTCGTTTTTGAAAAAACTTGATTTTTAAACTTATTTTTTACGATTGAAAGAAAATTTACTCGTCTTTTCTAAAAATTATAAATAAAGAAATTGTAGATCCTTTTCGGTTGAACAACTTGTTAATTAATTTTTTTTCGTGCCTTACGTCGTTTTTCCGAAAATTCAATTAATTTTTATTTTTAATGTTAATTTTCACGATTAAAACAAAGACTACGCATCCTATCAAAAAAGTATTTATGACAAATTTGTAGCTCTTTTTTTGAAAAGCAACTGTTGTCTATTTATTTTTTTGTAGCTTGTGTCGTTTGTCCAAAAATTTAATTTTTTAATTTGATTTTTTACGAATAAAATGAAAACTACTAAATGTAAAAAATGTTAAGAAAATATTTTGCACAGATAAGAGAGTTCTACAAAAAGTTCTTTTAAACATTTATGATATCTTGCACAAATTCCGAGAAAAACAAAAAATTCAGTTTTTATAAGCAAAAAAATTCTGTTCATCTCAAGAATGGTTTAGCCCACATAAAAGTGATAAAATATCTTATTTATATGAACAAAAATTTGTAAAAAATATTTCTAAAAGCAGAAAAGGTGAGGTTTTGCATCGTTCGAAGAAAATTCCCATATTTTTCTAGTCCTTTAGACTATTTTTCCAATTTTATCTATGAATGAACAATTGAAATTCTAAAATGTCTTTATCGGGAGAATTAAAAATATTTTGCTACTGATCACAATCTAAAACATTCACGCTTGAAAGCCATCACCGATGCTAAAACTTTTGCGACTAAAGTGCAAAATTACGTTCCTGCTGTTAAACTAATTTTACTTTCTACCCAAGATTTACAAATTTTTCGACGATTGAAAACGCAATCCCGGGATTCCCAGAATCTGGAAAGAATTCTGAAATATCTCAATTAAGTCAAAAGTTATATAAGTTTAAATAAAAAATTTGATTTTTTTAAAAGAAAGCCAAAAATTCAAACAGGCATTTAATTTTTTTTCACATATCGCAAAAATACGCATTGCCTCATTTTCTCTTAAAAAACAGCATATTTCGTCCCCGAGAAATTCTGCAACTTCAAGTGTAGAACCTGCCTGATTTGAAAATGGATATTACTTATAGATATTAGGGACCGTACTTAAATTACGTAACACTTTAAAGGAAGAGGGGGTCCTTCAAAACTTTTTGGTTGCAAATTCAAGTGTTTTGTTAAAAATGAGTATTTTTGGGTTAAGAATTCAACTCTTTTCGTAGAACATTAACATTTTGTTTAAAAGTCATATTTTGTTGCTGATAAGTCGACTGAAATCTTTTTTATATTTTTTTAATTTTAAAAAATTACCTGTTTTATTAGAATTTTTATTTTTCTTTGACAAAAATGCAACTTCTTTATTAAAAATGTAACAATTTTGTTGAAAAGTCATACTTTTTGTTTGAAAGTTCTACTGTTTTTTTGAAAACTTAACTATTTCGTACAAAATTTAGTTTTTGTTTACATTTAATATCGTGGTATTGGAAATAGAACTGAAGCCTTTTCTGGATAAAAATTCTACTATTAAAAAGGAAATTTCGTAATTAAAAATTCATCTGTTTCAAGAGAAATGTCTTCTTTGTTGGATAAAAATGAAACTACTTGGTTGAGAATTAAACTATTTTGTTAAAAAGTAATACTTTTTGTTTGAAAATTTTACTATTTTGCAGAAAATTCACTTTTTGTTTGAAATTTATATTTTGGTGTAGAAAAATCGACTGAAACTTTTTCTGGGAAAAAGTTCAACTTGAAAAAAATTCTCGTTTTTTATTATAGTACAAATCTTATCTTTGTTGGATAAAAATGCAACTATTTAATAGAAAATTCAACAATTTTGTTAAGAATTCATCCTTTCTGGTTAAAAAATACGTATTTTTGGATTGAAAATTAAAATGTACCTAATTCCCTTTTTAAATAAAAAATGTATCTGTTTTAAGAGTAATTTTTCATCCTTCTTGACAAAAATGCAAAAATTTGGTAGAGCATTGGAAATTTTATTCAAAAGTCATCCTTTTTGGTTAAAAATTTATCTTTTTGAATTAAAAATTAAATTTTGTTGGTAGAAACTTAATCCTTGTTTAAAAATTCATATTCTGACCGTGAAAAGTCATCTGAAATATGTCCAACCAGAAAATTTAAAATTGTTTTTTTAATTTATCTTTTTGATTTAAAAACTCGTCTGTTTTAGTAGAAATTTTCTTCTTTTTTTAAACAAAATTCAAGTTTTTGGCTAAAAATTATTATTCTTTGTTTGAATATGCAACTATATTGTTTAAAAGATTTAGTTTAATCACTTTTCCATTTTGTTAAGATTACCTTTTTAAATGCGAAAATCGCCTTATTTGATGAACAAATAATTCTCTTGGTTTTAAATTTAATTTTTTGTTTAAAAGTTAAATTTCTGTAGAGAAAATTTGTCTTTTGGTTTGAAGTTTCAACAATTTTCATAAACTATTATTCCTTTCTTGAGTGAAAAATCTTTATTTGTTGAAAATTTATCTTTTTGGTTTTAACATTCTTTTTTATATAAATTTCATCTCTTTTGTTTGAAATATAAACTATGACACTTTTTTGTTGGAAATATATCTTTTTAGGTTCAAAAATTCAACTATTATGTTAAAAATGTCATTATTTTGTTGAAAGTTAAAAGTATTTTGTTAAAAAGTCATATTTTAAAGTAGACAATACATTTTTTGTTTAAAATAAATGGATACATTTGAAAAATTTTAGTTTGTTTCTGAAATACTGTTTTGTCGCGTTTATAAAAAATTCTATCTTAAAAGTGTTGCAAGATAAAATGCTTATATTTAAATATTAATGAGCAAGAAAAATGAAAAATTAGTCAAGGAAAAATCAGGGAATTTCGAAAATAAATTTTTCAGACAGGGCAGGTCTTACAGAGAGGGCCTATAATTCGTTGCGCAATTTAAGTACGGCCAATTCGGTATAAATAAATGTTTATAATTTATTATACCGGTGTAGAAGAAATTAGACAAACCTTTGTATCATCAGTAATAACACCACAAGCCACTCGATCTCCTTGCGACCACATTTCATGCACTTGACATCTTATGCTACCACCACAAAATTCGATTTTTTTGTTTATATATACACACGTGTTTACCTGAAAAGTAATGGGTATTTAAAACAGTATTTTCAGATCAAGAGCGCAATCACATTTTATATCCAGGGTGGCCATTTGCCGAGTGGTTGCCTTTGTAAAATCTTTGAAATCTTTGTGAAATCATTAAAATCATTCAAATATTTTAAATCATCGAAATCTTTTGAAAGTTTGTGAAATCATTTACAATTTTTGAAATCATTGCGAAACCTTTGGAATCATTTAAAACTTGATAAAAACTTTTTATTTTATTTTATCAAAGAGGGAATTAACCTAAATGCCGAAATGACCAATAGGCCTTTGAAATTTTGATAAAATCTTGGCGAAATCTTTGTAAAAATTTGAAAATTATTGAAATCTTCTGAAAAAATTAAAAAATTTTAAATCTTTGTATAATATTTTTATGTTATTTAGGAAGACATAAGCCCAGGTCGAGATGACCAATAATAGGCCTTTGAAATCCTCGTGGATTCTTAAAAAATCTTTGTGATTATTCAAATCCTTCCGAAATCTATAAAATCATTGGAAGCTTTGTAAAATCTTTTTTATTGTATTTAAAATGACATGAGCCCAACAGTAGAAGAGGCCCTTAATATTCCTTTGAAAGCCTTATAAAATCTTTGAAATTTTTAAAAATTTGTGAAACCTTTTGAAATGTTTTGAAATAATTTAAAACTTTATACAATTTTTTACATTGAAATACTTGAAAACATTTAAAAAAACGTTAATCTTTCTAAAATCTTTTTACTTTATTGCACGGCACTTAAAAGACATAAGCCCAAGATTTAAGATAACCATTAATAGGCCTTTTAAATCTCGTAAAACCTATTGCAATTTTTCTAGTCTTTCTGAAATCTTTAAACTCTTTAAAATCATTGATATCTCTGAAATTTCTTTAAAATCTTTGTAAATTTTTGTTTTTTATTATGTTTAAATAGACATAAGCTCAACATTCGAGATGGCCAATAATAGGCCTTTGAAATCTTTGTAATCCTTTACATGTTTCTGAAATCTTTAAACTATTTTTCAAATCTTAGAAATATTTTGAAATCTTGAAATCCTTGTGAAATCATTTAAATATTTTGAAGCAATTATATTACTGTAAAATCTTTTTATTGTATTGTAATAAATAAAACATAAGCCCAACAATCGAGATGTCCAATATAATGTTTTTCAAATCTTTTTAAAATCTTTGAAATTGTTTTCTTTAAAATCTCTTAAATCTTTTGAAATCATTGAAATTTTTGTAAAATCATCAAAATCTTTATACTTAATTTTGGTCAAGAATATATTAGCAGGGTACGTAGTCGTTTAAATCACATGACAAAATTCTCGATTTTGTTCCGGTTCGCAAAAATTTTTTACGGTCAATGCAATTAAAAAATTTGAACTCTACAGCTAAGAATTTCTCCATTTGAAGTAATAAAAAATGAGCTGTCAATTATTTTAGGCAATTTTAAGTTAGAAATATTAAAAATTGAACGATTACATTTTTGTTATAAACTGAACACTTCTTAAATTAAATGTTAAATTATTTTCATTTTAAATAGTATAAAAATCCTTAAAAAGCTTGAATTTTTTTTTATTATTTTGGAAACTTTTTTCAGAATTTCTAAACATCTTTTAAAATTATTCGAATGCTTCCCAAAAATTTTTGATACATCCTGCAAAATAAAAAATATTTTCTTAAAATCTTCCAAATTTGATTTTGACCAATTATGAGATATTTTTAAATATTCTCTTAAAATTAAATTTAAAAAAAAGTAATTTTCAATTATCCGTGAAATGTTAAGAAAATATTTTTTATTCTTTTGAAGCTTTTCATAATTCTTATAGTTTCTAAATTTTTGTTCGAAATCTGCAAATACCTGTACCTTGTTTTAAATTAGTCCGTAGGCTATTTGCACATAAATTTCGGTACGAAGAGGCGGATTATTTGATTTAATTCAAAATTTTTCATTAATTTTGAATCTTTTCAGATCATCTGAATGTCTCTTAAAATTATTGAAATTTTTTTAGGAATTATAAGTGTGCAATATGGATTATACATCATAATAACAAAATGTACTTGTAAATCGATTTTTCAAATAGAAACATTTACATGAACAATAAAATATTTCTCAATATTAAGCAATTGTTATTTTTCTTAATTAAAAAAATTTGAAGTTTAAATCTGAGACTAAAACCAAATTTTAAGACATTTCAATTGAAACAGTTTAACTTTACGTTAAAATCTGGAAATTCTTCAATTTTCAACTGATTCCGAATCGTCTTGTAAAATCAATTATTATTTACTTGTTAATCCTTAATGTATAGATCAATCTTAAAGATAACTACAATTTACATGCAAGTTTGATCAACTAAAAAGGTTTTTATTCAAAATTGCCGATTTCAAACGCTACTAATTTTTAATTTTTTAAGTCTTCAAAACTGCACGCTCCTAAATAAAAATTAAAAATGGAAAATTTGTAACTCAAAGATCTTCGAATGACGCATCTTAAACTAAATGATATCGTACTTAAAAAAGATAAAAATTCAACTGAATATTTAAAACTGTTAAAATCAAACATGGGCAGATATGTTTTTCTAAAAATTTGTAAAATTTCCAGTCAAGAAATAAAATCCCTGTCATTTCCCGGTTTTCCCGTTCTTATCAAATTCCCGGTCCTTTCAGGTTTCCCTGTCGAAATAGCTAAGAATAATAAGCCTTTGAAAACATGATAAAATCTTCGAAATCTTTGTGCAATCTTTTAAATCATTGGCAGTTTTGTGTAACCTTTGTATTTTATTGAAGCAGATGGAAGCCCAAAATTCGAGATGACCAATAATAGACCTTTGATATCTTTGTAAAATCTTTTAAATCTTTGGCTTCTTTGCAATTTTTTCGAATTATTTTGAAATCATTGAAATATTTTTATTTTATTTTACAAGCCATAAGACCTACAGTCCAAATGAACAATAGCAGGCTTTTGAAATTATTGTAAGATCTTTTAAAATCTTTCTGAAATGTTTGGAATCTTTTTAAATCTTTATAAAATCGTTTTATTTTGTTAAAGAAGACATAAGTCGAGATTGCCAATAATTGGCCTTTGAAATTTTGGAGAAATCTTTTGAAATCTTTGTAAAATTTTTAAAATCATTGAAATCTTCTGAAATCATTAAACATAATATTTGAAACATTCTAAACATCCTTTAACAACAAAAAGCAAAATAAATGAAATAAAAAAACTATTTACATTTTCCACTACAAAAAAGCAATTTTTTACAAAAAATGGAATATTTAAACTTTCAGTACAAAAAGTTAATTTGCAAAAAAAAGTGATTTTCACCAGCATAGTTCAATTTTCAACGAAAGTAATGAAATTTCAAATAAAAATATGAATATTTTACTAGAACTCTTAAATTATAACCAAAAAATATAAAAAATACAATTTTATCAACAAAATACATGAATTTTGAAAGAAATAGTTGAATTTTTAATTAAAAAAAGACAAATTTTAAACCAAGCAATTGAATTTTTTACTAAAAAAGTAATAATTTTCAACCGAAATTAGAATGGTAAAATTTTTAGTTTAAAAAATCAATTTTACACCAAACATAAGAGTTTTCAACTAAAACAAAACATCTTAAACTGAAATAGTTGAATTTTTTAACAAAAAAATTAGTTTTTACTAAAAAAGATAAATTGCCGCCTAAAACTTAAATAATTAAATTTTAAGTTAAAACAAATTAATGTATACCCATACAGATATCTATGTAAAACTATGAAATTTTCAGTTGGATTAAGTAAAATTTTCAGTTAAAAACTAACTTTCAGAAAAATAATTAATTCTTAAACAAATTGATGAAGTTTCAAATAAAATCGTAAATATTTAACTGGAATAGTTGAATTTTTAAGCAAGAAAAATGCATTTTTAGCTGAAAAATAAATATTTAAGAAAAGATAAATTTTCAACTCAATACAGGTCATTTTCCAACTAAAATGATAAATCCTCAACTAAAATATTTCAATTTTATGCCAAAAAGATGAATTTTCAACCATAAGCATTAATTTTCTACAAAAAAGGTGAATTTTTCCCAAAGTAGATACACTTTTTAACAACTCGTTTAATTTCTAAATAAAAAAATATTGATTTTCAACCAAACAGTTGATTTTTCATCACAAAACATTACATTTTCAACGAAAAAGAGAATGATTAACTTTTCTGATAAAGATCTAATTCATAATAAATAAAAAAACGGATTGTCAGTAAAATAGTTACATTTTCTACTGGAATTGTTAAATTTTTATTTAAAAAAACATTTATTTCTATAAGTTTTAACAAAAAATTGAATAATTAAATTTTTAGTCAAAAAATAAATGTAAAACCAAAGAGATTCATTTTTTAAGAAAATTATGGAATATTGAACTGGAATAATAGTTAAATTTTCAATTAAAAAAATCATAATTTTCAGCTAAAAAAGGTCTAAGGAAAAAACAAGTTTTCAATCAAATAGCTTATATTTCTACTAAAGAAATAAATTTTTAATTTAAATTTCTTCTTAAACTCAAAGCGAAAATAAAAAGATGAATCTTCAACCAAAAAAGAATAATTTTTTAAAAGAGTTTAAATTTTAAACGAATAATTTTACTTTCAACCTAAAAGATGAATTTTCAACTAAAGTGATAAACATTTAACTTGAATACTTGAATTTTTAACCGAGAAGAATTTTTAAATAAGAAGATTAACTTTTAAAGAAAAAGATAATTTATCACAGAAAAAATTGGTTTTTTTAATAAAATACGTGAATTTTCAACTAAAAGAAGAAAAATTACCATTCAAATTGTTAAATTTTCAACTAAAAATAAGCCAGTTAAATTTTTACTTCTATAAAGAAATTTTCAACTAAAATGATAACTCTTAAACTGGAGTAGTTGAATGTTATGCCAAAAATATGAATTTTCAACCATAAAGATTAAATTGCTACAAAAATACGAATTTTCCACAAAGTACATAAATTTTTAAACAACTAGTTTAATTTTTAAATGCAGAATATCAATTTTCAACCAATTGACCAAAATAATAAATAAAATAATTTAAACTCGAATTTTGCTACGATCAGAAGTAAATTGTCGGGTAATTTCCCGGGCAAGTCACCACCCTGAAAGTTAGAAAACAAATTCATCGTCACTTCTAGGCTTCTCAGTCCAGTGGCCACCCTGATTTTTTACAACATAGGAAAATAATTTTACCAAACTATTTTTAAGCCTCCACATCTCACTTCTGCCCATGTACTGATCCTTGAAAGTTAGTTCGACGGAATCTAGAGCAACATCATCAGGATTGACAATGTTCATATGAACATCAGCAAATGTTCTCAACTGGAACATCGTTGCTACATTATTTTCCACGCTAATCGTTTCTCGGCCCTGCAAGTCCTCCTTGAAAGAAGTGACTTGCAGTAACAATCGACTGAATTCATCTTCGGGGTGATAAATCTCCACAACATCTCCAGTTTTTATTCCAGGGTAATCCTTTGGGTTTATAATTAGGTCCTCTCCACTGAAGTTCTTCTGGTGTACGATTAATTTAAAGAGTTTCATCTTCAGCCCATTATTTTGTAATTAGGTGTGCAAGAGGTATGGACTGAAATTAATGATAATAATCTTCAAATTCATTTATCCAGTTTGTCTAGATTAAATCTTCTATATTACCGCTCACTTATCGCGTCCTTTTATTATTCTTTTTTTAACCCCCGAATTTCAGAGTTTATTATTTAAATTTTTTATTTTAATTGGAATATGAAACTATTGTATTTTAAAATTAAATTCAGTATTCGGGAAAAGCCTTAAAAAAGGGACTAACTACTGCTACAGTTCCTTTTTTATATACAGAAAAATATGTTACATATGTAAGTAAATTGTAAGTTTTAAAAAAATTCAACGCTATCATTTGTTGCTGCATACAAATGACAAATCTATAAACTTGAATACACTTTAATAATAAATTTTCAAAATTGAATTATTTTCTTATTTTTTATTTTCAAAATTAAACAATTTCATAAAAACCATTTAAAATTAAATCATTTATCTCTACCATACACATTAAAGTCTTCAAAGGCTAATATTCCAAACTCAAGAATTTTAAATTTCGAATCGTTAAAATAGATCTTTAGAATGGTACAATTTTTAATTTAGATCTCTAAAATTACAGTTTTTAAATTAATAAATTGAAAATTATGCAAGCTTTAAGTTTATAAATTCTGTAATTATAATCAATTATATTCGAAATTTGTTGAATTTGAAAAAATTTACAATTGAAAACTTGACTTCTGATCTTCAAAATCAAACGAATTTTAGAATTTTTTCTAATACATCTTTAAAATTGAAAAGTTTTTAATTTTGAAAATGTACAGTAAAAATGATCCAAGTTTTAGGTTTAAAAAAATGTGCAATTTTGATTCTTAATATCCGAAATTTCTTTAGTTTGGAAGATTAAGGATAGGAAATTAGACTTTTGATCTTCAAAATTACCCCTAGTTTAGAATTTTCACTCATACATGTTTAAAATTTAAGAGATTTCAAATGTTAACTTAAGATTTAAGTTTCAAAATTACAAAATTTTGATTCTTAATTTCCATAATTTCTCCAAATTCGATCATTTTGAATTGAAACTTGACTTTTATCTTCAAAATTAGCAAAATTGAAGAATTACTATTTTTTAATCTTTAAAGCTGAAGAGATTTTAATTCTAACTCTTAAGAATGGTAAAATTTTAAATAGCAAATCTTAAAAATTGATGATTTTATAAATTTAACGTTAAGAATAATGCAAGTTGCGAGTTTTACAATTAAAAATTCTGTAATTCTGACTTTTTACATCAGCAATTTCTTCAATTTAGATGATTTAAAATTGAAAACTTGACTTTTGATTTTCAAAAGCATCTCAATTTTAAATTTATT
>JAAAKG020145236.1:0-10935 GCA_010014905.2 Druon quercuslanigerum | reverse complement strand
TCATTCTCTCAACATGCCCGAACCATCTTAACCGATTTCTTTCCCATGTGTCAACTAGCGTTCCTTCCGCACCACATGCTTTGAGGATTATCTCTAAATTGACAAAAAATTTTAAAATAATGAAAAGTTGGGTTTTAGTGCGATCAGAAGTAAATTCCCGGTTTTTGCTCGGCCAATAAAGATCCCGGTCATTTCCTGGCCTTTCTCGGTCAAGTCTGCTTGACCGATTATCTTCAACATTTCGAACCCTGAGTTTTTCTGTAAATCTACAGCATTTTACCTGCATCAATTCTTACCCTTTGTTTTTTTTTTTTGTGGACTCTGATCACTGCTATTTCAATTATTATTTTTCTAGAATTTGTAAATTAGAGAGCTCGGTGCCTCACACTCTATTTGACAAAAATTATTCACGCTTTCCCACACCTTTATTGGCCCCAGTTGATGAGGCCAATTGCTGCCAACCCGATAACACGGCTTAAAAGTATGCGTGAACTGCGTAGACTGTCTACTGCATATTATATGATCCGCGAGGGGCCCTCGGGATATAATAGCCACCATTACTAATGATGATTTAGGTAGTTACGCGGGCCCTATTGCCTCTTAGGGCCACAGTATAGACTCAAGCAAAGACCCAAGAAAGGGCTGACTGATTTATTCATGGGGATACTCAACGAGATTAACTACTGACAGGCTCTTGGCGATGAAGCACAGCCTCGAACGCTTTAAACGATAGCCTGTGGTTACGATGATTGACTACCGATTTCTTGCCGGTCAATCCATCGATCGCTCTATCATTCCGTTGCTACTAAACTTTATTTCACATCAGACTTTTTTTGTTCAAGGAAACTCAATATCTATGTCATAGAGGCTTTTACTCCATAAATATTAGTAAAAAAACGACTAATTCAAATCATTTATGTGAAATTGCGAATTCACAGTCCAGGCTTCAACTCATTTCATAAATCAAAAATATCGTAAATAGTGTGATACATTTGAAAAAGTAGTCTCAAAATAGAGTCATATAATTTTTTAGTTAATAAACTTGTGTATATACAACAAATTTAGAAGTGTATATTTTGAAATTAAAAAGTGAGCAATAGAAAATAAAATTTATGTATATGTTTGAAGTATTAAAATAAAATTCAATTTTTATTTAAAATATCATTCTTGTGTCTCAAATTTATCAAACCTCCTATTTGTATCCATACTTTTTGTTTGAAAAGTCTACAATTAAATCATGATTACCCCATGATTTAATTGTCTTTAATTGTCTTTTTTTGGTTCAAAATTGTATTATTTTGTCGAAAATTATACAATTTTTTAAAAAAGTACTCCATCTTGCTTAAAAATTCAATAGTTTTGTTGAAACTTCATCTTTTTGGCTTGAAAATACAACAATTGATTGGCACTTTTTTCATGACTAACAAATATTTTTTCGTGGAACATTCAACTATTTTGTTTAACATTCATATTTTTTTTATATTCCTATCTTTCTGCAAAATTTTACCTTTTTGGTAAAAAATGAAACTGTCTGCTAAAAATTTTGTTGAAAATTCAACTTTTTTGTAGAAAGTTTGTATTTTTTGCTTAAAATTCAACAATTTGGCAGACAAATGGACAATTTGGTTAAAAATTTATGTATTATGGTAAAAATTCGTACTTTTTAATACAAAAGCAATTTTTTGTTAAAAACTTAACTACTTTAAAAAAAATGTGCTTTCGTAGAGGATTCAAGTACATTGTTGAAAAGTCGTTTTTGTTAATTATATAAAATTGTTTGTTATTTTTAAATACATTTTTCAAATGTCAACTATTGCATTTGTTATTGAAATATAATTTTTTAAAATAAAAATTTAAATATTTTGTTGGGGATTCCACTGATTGGTTGAAAATTAACTTTTATTTTTAAAATTCATATTCTCTGATAGAAAAATCAACTTTTGGTAGAGAATTCGCCTTTGTGGCTTGAAAATTCAACAATTTGGAGAAAATATTTAACTATTAGGTATAAAATTAAACTGTTTGTAGAAAATTCGTTTTTTGTACAAAAAACTTGATTCTTTCAAATACAAATTTAGCTAGTCTATTTTTGGTTGAAAATTGATATTTTTCAGTTTACAAATTCAACTAGCGGAAAATTGTAAGAAAATAAAGTCTTTAGTGTCATTTTATCCACAGGACTATTACGAATACACACAAGACCGTCGATCTTATTTACATTGCTGCCGAAAACTGTACTAAAAAGCACTGATGATTTTAAAACACGATAACTTAATAAGAAACAGAGCTGGATACTTTTATAAAAACTGGCTGAAAAGCGTATGGAACTCAACGTCGAATAAGCCATGGTAGAAATATGGAGGACTTTTTAAAAAGGAAATATCACATGAGAAGTCTTCAAACAAAATTCAAGCATTTCTTGAATTTTGTACCTCGAATTCAACTCGTGCCCTGACCTAGGAAAGTTGTAGAAAAAATCTAAAATTTACAGTATGCAATCTTCGAAATATTATTTTTAATCCAAGCGAATAAAACTCTTAAAAATCTATACGGGTTTCCGAGATATGACTAAAAATATCCAAGCGTGCCTGGGTCGAGTTTCAGTCAGCTTATAAGAAGCGAGGTTGCCTGTAACAGCGGTGATTGCAGACACGCTTGGACATTTTTAATCATATCTCGGGAACCAGTTAAGATTTTTTCATTTTTATAAGCTTAGATTAAAAAGAAGATATCAAAAATTAAATCCTGTAAATTAAAAAATTTTTAAAGAACTTTCCTAGGTGGTAACACAAATGGAAATCGAGTTACCAAATATATATAGGTAGCTAAAATGGTGTATCGCGCAAGTGTGTGATAGCGGGCTAATCCATGCAATACACGTGAGCGCGTATAGGATTTCCGTGTTCCAATTATAATATCTCTGCTTGGCACTGATCTTCGGCCAAACTGTCACCCGAAGAGACATTTTTTATCGATCCTTATGTATTTATAGGCAATTTCTTTTCGACCGACTGTGGATGTATATGTCGCAAAATACACTGCTCGAAAATGACCAACTTTCTCCACCTTTTTTTTTTTATTTCGCTCGACTCTATTCGAAGAAGCCGAATTTTCAATATCATAAACTGATTCTACTTTTGACACGTTGACCGACTTTTCGGATATTGCGTCTTTTCCCCGTTTCGTCAGAGAGAAAATGTCCATGATTTATGCTACGACTTTTTCGTATAAAAAGCCCTCCGGTGACTGGTTATTCAGAAAATAAATTTAAAAACTAATGAGAAATTGAGTCCAGTGCTAGCAGTTTCGTAACATTTCGGTGGTTTTTATATTTTACAAAACAATTTTGATAAATAAACTTCAAAATAAAACATCAGAGAAATTATTTTTTATTCAGCAATTAAAAGTTAAAATCGAGTCGGATTATAAATTTATAATTTTTAGCCAAAAATTAGATCTCTGAAAAAATAGTTTGTCTATGATTTTAGAATCAAAATAATATTACTGATGGCGTTATTTTAATTGACAAAATTTAAAAAAATTAACTACTGAAGCTCCCTGCCAAAT
This sequence comes from Druon quercuslanigerum, assembly GCA_010014905.2. Classification (NCBI taxonomy): domain Eukaryota; kingdom Metazoa; phylum Arthropoda; class Insecta; order Hymenoptera; family Cynipidae; genus Druon; species Druon quercuslanigerum. Next base: position 7,368 of record JAAAKG020145236.1, on the reverse strand, counting down.
AAAAAAAATTAATAAACTTTGGTAAAAAATAGCATATTTCTCAGGGATATAGCTGAAATTGTCACACATTTTTTTTCAAAGTAAACATTTTTGAACAAATAACTAGTAGACTTACCGTGAATCTTTCTCTGTTTATCCAAATGTTGCATGGTTTATCAAAATTCAACCATTATTTAAAAAATTGATAAGAAGCGACGGTAAGAGATAGATAATATCTTGTGAAATAAATAGCAGCTTGATACCATATCTAATTTGGGGAGTTAAAACATCCAGTGAATGATAAAAGGTCCACCAATTTAATTTTCAATCGGAAGTGCACTTATTCATTTTAACATGATGTCAAAGTAAATTATTGTTCGTGAATCATGTAACAAAAACACAAAAAGTTTGCCACAAGCAATAACCTACTGGATAGAGTAGGAATTTTTGTTTGTTTTTTCGGCATAGAGAGACCAACTAAAAAACTAAATGTTTCTGGACAAACAACATTCAAGTGGCTGATTTTGACTTTAAAAAGTGAGCTTTTAGGTTTCCTTTTTCCCATTCCTTGTTAAGTTAGATTAAAGACTTTTTAGCATGATTCTCTTTGTTATTAGTTGATTTAGCTTTTCAAGGGTCGAGACCCATAGCTTAAAGATAAAGAGATAAATAGAATAACCAAAGAGAGAGGGATGGGGGGGCAGAGATGAGCGGGGGATTCAGAGAGGTGAAAGCACGTGCAAGAGAAGCTAAAATCGAGATTAGTTCGTAACTCGTGTGAACTTAGATCAAACCTTAATGCTCCAGGGTGTAACTTAGAGTTCCTAATTAAAGCCCCTCACTTTCCAAGTTACCGGTTGCTTTGACTTTGAAAAGAGGATCGTTACTAATCATTGCCCTTGGAAGGTAATTGATCTTACCGCGCTATTTAGATGATATAATCTGCCTTTAACAATCTCTAAACACTTTGTATAAACAAGTGATTGTAAATATTTTCTAGCGAAGGGCTGCATATGACAACAAAATTGTAATTATAAGAAAATTATAATAACATTTTCAATTCAAGTCATAAGAAATAAACTTAAATTAAAACTTTTAATTTATTATTCCCAGGGCTGCAACAGTCAGTGTTTTCTCCGACGTGTGACCGTCAACCTGAAAAAAGTTTTAATTCCAACATTTTTCATTTTAATTTGGCATAAGATGGTGTGATGCGTGATCGAACTGAAGGATCCTTGAGGGGTTTTAAGACCCACATGGCGAGACTCGATTGCTCTCTATTGCGAGTACCCCTATAATTGAGAAAATTGATATCGACGTCGATACAATAAACGCGTCATTACAAATTCATCCGTCCGTCCTAAATAATGCCTATAGAAAAATTATGCTCTGAATAAGAACACAACTTTATTATTATTATCCTCTATATCTATAGAATACTTCAGAAACACTTCCATTATCTCACTTTGAAAAAAGCACAGAATTATAATTCTTTTTGGAAATTCCCTCATCCAAGTCACAAGTGTAATTCTCATAGAAAAATCGCTATTCCAAATAAGAATTATGATTTTTTAACAAATTCGCTGTTTCAACTCATAATGAGAGTAATAAAATATATGAAACGACTTTTAATTTATATATCAGTACATTCGAGAGAAAAATTCCGGTCAGTGAATCAAATTCCTTGTATTTTCCCGATTTCTCGATCAGGTAAACACCTTGATAATTAGAAAGTTTTTAGTCGTGCTGTAATATCTGTCACACAGAAATAATTCAGGCTTCTAGAATTAAATTTGCTGGACCCTACATTAACTAGAAAATGTTCGTTGGTGTAGGTGGATCGAATTTACACACACCAGTGAACCCGCGTATTTGCCGACCCTTTTTGGCTCCCTGGTGGGCAACAAAGCTGTGAACCCCACTGTGAGCTTTTCCTGCTTTGCATCTGAAATTCGTCTTTAACGCTCAAAATCGCAATTTTCATCGCGATCTGTCGAGGTCTTTGCAGGAACCGTAAATGTTGAAACTTTTAATGAAAGCTACCCTTTTAGCGAAATTGCGATTAAGAATTTTCATTTACAATCCGTTCTCAAATATTCTTAACATCAGGCTTTTTAAACCACTTATCTAACCGGTCTATCTGCTCTCTACCCATAGCATCTGCTACACCTTTAAAATCTTTGAAGATATTAGAGACATGAAAGTTCAGCGAAAAAAGATTGTATCTTTATGTAGATAATAAGAGTGCAGATTAGGGCTGCTGTGAAGTGAGCTAATGAGGACAGCTCGGCTCTCACGTGCGGAGAACCCCGGTTAGACCAGAGGCTATCGTGCGCGCGAACGCCGGACACGTACGTTGCTTCGCGCCCCTCTCCCGGCCGAGCCGACAGTTTTCCGCATGTGAGAGCCGAGCAAGGAAATAGATTTTTTATTCGTTTAATTTCAAATTCAATAAATGCAGAAATTTCAAGTCATTCGAAAGCCAATCAAGGTTTCAACAACAATGAGCAGGAGATTTTCGAAACATTTCATCATACCACTTTTCTTAGATAGACTTGCATCATTCATGATTCTTGACAAAATTTTAAAAGATCCTTAAAAATTGCAGGTATGTCAAATCCAAGTTTTAACAAAAAAGGATTAGTTGAAATTCCAACCAAAAAAGATTGTTTATTCAATAAAGAAAACAAACTTTAGACGAATTATAATTTGCACGAAAAAATATTTTTTAAAACAAAATAAAAATTTCGAATCAGTGTTTATTTTTTAAGGTACTTTTTAATTTCTCTCAGTTTCTCGAGTAAAAATCAGAAATATTGTTTAAAAACTGCAGATATCACTAAGAAGTATCTAGAAAATTGCAAAAAAACTTTTTATTATACAGATTTTCGAAAATGGTAGGGACAATTTGATTCAGTTTAATGTCAGTTTTAAAAAAATTCTTGACAATCGTTTTAAATATTTAAAAAATTAGGATATAAAATGAAGCATCAATTTTAGTTTCTAACCAAATCTTTACAAAACTATTATTATCTTAAAACCTTCCAAAATCATTCAAATCTACATTTTGTTCAAAATTTGTAGAAATATTTTCAAATTTTGTAATTATTTTTAAAACTTTTGAAAACTTTCAGATATATTTAGAAAAAATGCAAAGGTTCAATTGCCTTGAAATCTCCAGTATTCTCTTTCGATATGTATTTTGAAAACCATGAAAGCTTAAAATGAAAGTTACAAATTTTAATGAGTTTAAAGTTATTAAAGTTATAAAAGTTCAAAATTATTAATGTTTTAAAAGGTTTACAAATTAGAGTGTGGTAGCAAAAAGTGAAGTACCCAATTAAAATAATGTACAATTAAAATTTCCCCTTTTATCAATAATGTTTAGAAACATACGGAAATAAATTTTATCGTGGAATAAAATTACTTATTTGGAAATTTTTATTCATTAAATTTATGGTGCATAAAATGGTAGATGAAGACATATAACCTCATTTAATATCAGGAAGGGGTGAATTGAATCCTTTTGACATTTTAAAAACATTTGGTCAAAACTTTAGGAACAGACTAATTTTGCCTTCACTGTTAAAGCATTATTTAAAATTTAAAGATACACTTTTAGAACTAAATGTTTAAACTTAAAATTCCTCATTTAGGAATTGTGATTCACAAAATTCGAGAAAATTTAAAAGGACAACTGAAAACAGCTACTTAATGTTATATTAACGCAGCATTCAACTAATCAGGTATTGAACAACAATTAGTGCGAGATTTTCAAAAATTTCGTTAACACCCATTTTTTTGTAGATAGAATAATATTCAATTTCACAATTAAGGTTTTTGAGAAATTATAATTCTCACGCTAACAAATATTGTCTTTGAAGAAAAGCGGATGTTTATGCGAGAAACAGAACGGCGCCGCGTAAGTGACAAATAACCGGAATTAAAATGAAATTGAGATAGCGGCTAGATAATTTTAGCAATTAATTTGGCTATTCAGTATACATTGCTACAGTATTCGAACAATCATGCTCCTCCTATATTGTGTGTCCTTCAATTAATGACGTTTCAGATACTATAACGAATCTAGTGCACTGTTCTTGGTCACGAATATCGTAGTTAGGTGCAAGCATCGTATAGACATTAATGCGCTTGACATGGCTATTGATACGTCGATGAAACGTCATTAGCACGCCATCAGATCCTATCTGCAGGAAGCTTCGAAATATGCACCGACCTCTGCAATATCCTTGGTTGCTTTGTCCCACCCTAGGGCCCCTAGGGTTCCATTAATTTCCTACCAATTACATCACATAGACACATATTTTCATTGTTCGATTGGAATATATCAATGCATCACTGCTGTAGCAATAATCTGTTTAGATATCAAAATTAGCGCAACTGATATGCAATTAGTACGTCTGATAGTTAAGTATTTTTATTGCAACAATAATTAAACATTATTTATTTGCCTTCAAATAAATTTTTGAATATTAGGTTTTCAAAATTTCTAAAACAATAGTTTCATATTGAAAACGTTTGAAATTTAAAACATATATATTGAACGATTTTAAATTGAAAACGTTTCAAATCAAACAATTTTATATTCATGCAGAGAGGTCCAGCGAATGTTTAAAAATTGACACAATGTTTTTTCACAATAAAACTTGAAACTAGATTTTCTCAAAAACTCTACTTTAATTTCTTTTATAGATATCTGGCAATATGTACTATTTATCTCATGAGTTATGATCTTCTTAAACCACTGCTTCACATTCAAAAAAATTATTTTTTAAAAATCTAATTTTTATATTTTTCTCGGATACAAAAAATGCTCAGATATCAAAAAATGAAATAAAAAAGGTGGGCTTCCCAGAAAAGTTTATTTATTTTTTTTTTATCGAATTTTAAAAACATGAAAAGTTTACCAAGAAAACCAGATTTGTCGGTTTTTACAATAATTTGAAAAGTTTCTGCTAACATAAAAAAGGCATCCTATCAGTTTTATTGGGTCCAAATGTAAACCAATTGTGAGGTAGAACTTTGTTTTATTTTACTTATTTTCTCGTACAGAATGTGCAAGCTATCAAAAAAGAGTAGAAAACGTTTTTGGTAGAACATGCATAGATGTTCTAATTCTTATCTGGAAATTTTTTTATAACTTTCGTTTTTTTCTAGAAAATCGCAAAAAGTGGATTTTTGAAAATGATTTTTTCTCATTGTGAAGCAGTGGTTTCCAAAGAACGAAACTGACAAAATATAAAGTACATATTGCGAGCTATTTCTGAAAAAGATAAAGAATTGTAGAAATAAAAATCTCCACACCGAATAAATAATGATTGTAAAAATTTAAAAAAAAAATTAAATTTAAACGAAAATTTTCAAATAGAATAAGTCTTGACTAAAATTTTGAAAAAAGACAATATTTCTAATGGAATTAAGCAAACATTTAACTTGTATCATTTCTAAATAAAATAGTTGAAATTATATAATTTCGAATTCGAAGCGATAAAAAACACATTTTTATTATAAATTAACAAATCTCGAAATTGAGTGATTTCAGATTGAAATGTCGAAAATACGTCAATTTCAAAACAATTGAAATTTAATATTTAAATAATTTAAAATTCGAAGCGATTGAAATTGGACGATTTAAAAATAAAAAGTAAATAGAATGCTTCAAAGTTAAAGTTTCTGAAATTCTAGAATTTTAAATTCTTATTGCATATAGAAATTATGATTTAGCATACAAATGATAAGACCATTTTTTATAAGATTAAAAATTAAATTTAGTGTCATTTTTAGTGAGATATGAGGGAAAAACAATGACACCAAATGCAAGGGACAAAACGTTATTCAAGTAATATCTTCGTTATAAATACTAATTATTATCATTTCATTATTACATTAAATTCATCTTAAAAATTAAAAACTAATTTTTAAATGCACTTATACAGAAACAATTATTTTTTACGAAGATATGAACAAAATAGTTCCAAAATGGACCAAATTCCATGCATTTGGTCCATTGTTTTTCCCTCAACACTCAACGAAGTGAAGTTAGCTGATGGTCCAGTGAAAATACCTAATACTGACATTAATTCTCTTCCATTTTGAAACTGTCTAAATTCTCTTCTTTTTCTTCTCTTTTGCACGTGTTTCGAAGATGCCCTCCGGTTATTTTGAGCTAAGGAAGAAAAAATTGTACTACGCGCACAGTTAGCCTCGATTAAGTTCAACCCAAAAGTGCTTGCGCATGCAGTTTCTTTTTTTACGTGTTTCGGGGATGTCGCTGGTTATTTTGAACCAAGGAAGAAAACATCTTACTAAGCATTTTTGAGGAAAACGATTTTAATTTTAACGCAGGATATGAATAGTAGTTCATATTTCATACTTTAAAATTGTCTCAATTTCACTTGTTTTAAACATTCGTTATTAGTTCATTAATAATGCTAATAACATATTCTATGAGATTCTTGAGGTTCCTGAGTTTCTAATCGGATAAGAATTATTCAAGTTCAGATCAGAGTACCACAAAAAATGATCTTGTATAACTTTCAAATTAAACGATTTCATTCTTGTATATTTATATGTATACGTATAAATTTTTAATGAAAAATGTGATCAATTGACATTTTTCACGATATGTAACAGAAAAGGAAAAATTAATTCGACTCGTAAAAAAGCTTTAAAAAAAAGAAAATTGTGATGGTCCTCAAATTGTTTCTCCAACCGAGGTGGGTGGAATAACTCGTCTAGGAAAGCGGTAATAAATTGGATTATCTCTTCTCTATTATCTTACTTCTGTGAGTAGAGTATAAATAAAATAAATTGTAATTGTTAAAAAATGATTCAAAAATAAATAATTGATTCCAGTGAAAATTATCCAGAATTAATGGATCTTTCAGTTGCCTGGATGAAATAATCTTACATGCTTTAAAGGAGACATTTTTCCGAGTAGATTTCGATTCCATCATTTAAATAAATGACTATTTTCGTGTGACTGTGTCATTAGGGGCCATCCAAAAATTACGTAAGGGTTCAGACGGGAGGGGAGGGGGGTTCACAATTTTCTTACGATTTCCTACGTTCGGGTGGGAGGGAAATAGACAATTCTTACGTAATAAAATGATGAAAACTAAATATGGTTCTATAAATCTAAAATTTATGGATCAAAGAAGCTCCTTATGATTTTTATTGTCCAAGCATTAAGTCAGAATTAGAAATCAGCATTTGTGAAACGTGCAATGTTTATTTTGCTTAAAAAAAAGCTCTAGCGATTCACGCTTAAAGTCTAAAACACACAAACATCAAAAAAGTATCCAAGAAGAAATCAATTTTGAATAGTATTCAAGCGTGTCGAAAAGAAGAAGCTTTGTGCATTCTTGA